>JAAAKD020131546.1:0-24969 GCA_010014825.2 Danaus melanippus | reverse complement strand
GTTGTTGGTGGGTGGCTGAATGACAATACAACATCCTCGCTTGTGCCGATAGAGTCGGATGTTGTGCAGTCAGGAACCACGATCACTATCCCTGTGGCGGGTTGTATTGGTGATCTCGTGATTGACACCGCGAGGGTTACCGACCCCGGCAACTACGGTTTTGCCCTGACCGGGGCCACTATTGCTTCGGTAGCCGTCAGCGGCAGCGGAACAGCGGCAAAAATCGTTATCACAAAGACCGATTCTACCACTGCGACAGCGATATCTTATGCAAGCCAGGGGATTGCCGGTCAAAACCCAGGGCCCGTAACTGGTTCACGCGGGTGTATCAGAGATTCCCAAGCAGGGACGTCACTATCCGGACTACCTCTCTATAACGATCTCTGCGTTTTCTCAATTCAGTTTTAAAGGAATCATTATGACAACCCGTATTTACGTAGATAATGGTGTTACAGCCACACGTTACCTTGATACTTATCCATATCCGAACGACATCACACAACTGCCTGCGCTGATCCCCGGAATTATATTGCAGGCGGATTTTGATGTTAGCGACCCTCTTTCTCTAACCCGAAATAGAGTTGGTGCAGGGATGTCAGTTATTGGATCTCCCGTTTTGGGAAATTATGGGGTTACTCTGACGGAAGCTAATCACATCAATACTAACATTGATATTGCATCATATAACTCTTCAGATTTGACAATGATTTCCATATCAATTCACCCTGGAGTCGTTAGCGCAGTTATGGGCCGGGCTCAGATGAATGCTCCACAACGGTCTAGGGCGACACAAACGACATCTACAGGGTGGCAGGCTAAATGGTTGACGGCGGCCGGGGCGGCACAGCAGGCCATTATTGTCCCGTCCAGTGCAGCAGTAGATGGTGAAATGTCAGTTAGTCGGTTTGTGCGAGATAACGGTAGCGGCTCAATGCTGACGAAGCTTGATTTGCCGCGCACATCACAGTCAGCCACTGGAACCGCAGCGACTACACCATATGCGGTGCCCTCATCTGGTATTTTATTAGGGGCATCGGTGGACGGTGCTACCAGTGCTACTACGTTTATGCGAGCATGCCTGATTATCTCCCGGTCAATTACTGATGCAGAGTTAGCAACTATATATAATTACTACAAAAACTATTATTTCCTGAAAGGCATAAATATCTAAGGGGTTAAAATGGCGACCTATATGGCAGATTACATGGCTACAAAAGATAACCAGGTTATATATTCTGGTACGCTATCTGTAGAATCAGAAGGAAGTAACTCAGCAATAAAGGAAGCTGTTCTGGCTGAGCTGAATGCGATCAACATTAAGTACGGCGGTGGGGTACCTGATGCTGTCACGGTGAACTCATGGACAGCTGAATAATCAAACCGTTAACCCAGCGCGTCAAATGATAGCCGCTTCCTCTCTTGATCTTTCCTCTCAATAAAACTACTGTATGTTTAAACAGTATTTGTGGGAGGACAGATCATGGGGTTCCCGTCACCGGCTACGGATTACATTGAAAGCACGTTAACAGTAAATTCTCTATGCAACATCACAGCAAACTCGCGAGTTATCTCAACCGACCGTGGGTATGTTGTTCTGGACTTATCGCTGAAGGTTAAGCAGGGGAGTATTCTGCTCATACGTTCTGCTGGCGAACTTCAGTTTGCAAAGCTAATGGGTAGATCGTTCATCACGGTAGAGGGGGAGTCGATTGAAGGTGATGCCATGGATGAGGTCGAAGTGCTCGGAGTTGCAACGCACGTGATCAACGATATGAGGCAGGATGATAGCCCTGTGTGATGGGGCATGCGATTAACCGTACTTTAACTACTGTTGCCTGAAATTAACATCTGAGATAATAACCTCACGAATAATAGATGAAAGATTGGTTAACTGTGAGTAGTAAGAAAACGTTAACGTTCGCGCAATTTTTGGTAATAAATAGTCAACTTGCCAAAATCTCAGATACTTGGGCTGATTTGTGGGCATTGATCTTTCACACAGGGCTAAGCGTCGGGAGGTTGCTGGCGCTTCGCCACGATGATACTGATGGTGAGTCGATACTGCTACGAGAACAGGGACGCCTGAAGGCACAGCGTGTTGAATTGACACCTCCAGCGATAGCGATAATTGTTCGTAGAAGGGAGAGCTATCCAGGGGATGTTTTTGTGTTTCAGAGTCATTCGAACCGGGTAAAGTATGAATGCCGGCCAGTCACTTTAATTGCTTTCAACACCGCTTTAAGCCGGGCTGCAAAGTCATTATCAGGAGTTGCCGTGAGTAGTAGTAGCGCCAGAAACGTATCTCATTAATCGTCTATCCGTCGCCTGTTGGCATGGTAGGCAGTTTGCAACCCCTTGGTGGGTTCTTTGTAAGCAATGAGAATGGTTATTGCCTCAGATACACTTGGGGCAAATGGGGCATGGATGGGGCATTTTGAATTAGTAAAGTTCGCCAAAGTTCGTAAACAACAGCTATCGATTGTTCTGTCCAACCGCTAAAAACGGCGCTCCTGGACGATATTTGTCGATTTTTAATCGTTAGCAGGTACGTTGGTCATGTACAAGTTTATAACAAGGAGTACTTTGATACTGCAAACAAGAGTAAACATCTCATCAATAATTATGCTGCTCTAAAAAATGATATTATGCATAATTCTTCGCTAGCTAATGATATATCCACCCTTTCAGGGCAGCTTGAGTTTACAGGAGTTATTTCTCAATATGAAAATGAAACCTCAAGCTATTTTTCTGCTCAGGGGGTCGAGCCTTTACCTGCCTTGAAACTGGGTGCCTTTGATAAAATCATTTTAGGCAGTGATTTATCGCGCGTAAAACGTAATGAAATCACAATAGGCAGCGGGCTGGCAAAAACTCTTGCCGCGGGTTATGGCGACTGGCTTGATGTGATGGTAGTTAATACATCAGGTGGCCAGGGCGCTATATCGTTAAAATTGCGTGGGATATTTGCATCCGGTATTAAAGATTATGATGATGTAGCATTGAAGGTTCCGCTAGATACAGCACAAAGGATTATGGGCACAGATGGCGTGAGTAAAGTACTTATATTGCTGAATAATAATAATGTTGATGAATTTATAGTTAAGTTGAATAAATATATTGTTGACAATAAGTTGCCGCTGGTTGTGAAGGTCTGGAAAGAAACATCTATTTTTTATCAACAGGTCGAGGGAATGCTCTCAGGCATATATTTCTTTATCAAACTTATTGTCGCGCTTATTGTCGTGTTTATGATTGGTAATTCAATAATGATGAATGTTGCTGAGAGAACGCGTGAAATAGCCACCCTGAGAGCCATTGGTCTTGAGGCCTCCCATGTGACATTATTATTTTGGCTGGAAGGTGTTTTTATTGGCGTGTTTGGTGCCATGGGGAGTGTTTTGGTGGGATATTGTTTAGCTGCGATGATCAATGTTTATGGGATTGCTATGCCGCCATCCCCGGGTTAATCGATAGGATATACTGCGTTTATTAAGATCGATAATGTCGAGCTTTTCTGGACTACGCTGGTTTACCGATTTTAACATCAGCTCTTGCGTCTGTTCTTCCTTCGTATCGCGCATCACGGCTCAATATTTCTGCGGCGTTTAAATATTCCTGAGGAATGAGTATGAAACACCTGAAACTGCGCTTACTTATTCTTATTACTTTTTTTTCTTCGTCCTGGGTAATAGCCGAGACTCCGGCACCTCAGGCTATAGATATTATACGTTTGGCTGATGATATACGTTCGCCTAATGTACCTTTCCGCTATACGGTAACTGTTCTTGAATATAAAGAGGGTGGCGAGAAGCCGGAGAGTAAACAAATTCTCGATGTGTCAATGCGTTTTATGAAACCTGAAAATGGCTCGCGGGCAGATGCGCGTTCTTTAGTCCGGTTTATTTATCCTCCACGGGATAAAGGGAAGATTATGCTTTCTGATTGGTACGATCTCTGGTTTTATACACCTGAACTACGAAAACCGATACCTATTTCACCGGCACAAAGGCTGAGTGGCCAAATCTCAAATGCAGACGTTATCGTCACTAATTTTGAGTACGCCTACGATTCTACAATCGAAGGTACTGAACCTTGCGGACAGAAAGTCTGTTATAGACTATCACTGATACGCAAATCGGATAAGGTAACTTATCCAAAGGTGATATACCTTGTAGAACAAGGAGATGACTTCAGGCCTTACCAGGCATCTTATTACTCCCTTGATAACCAATTGCTCAAAAAAGTCTCCTATAAAAATTACCAGAAAATTTTAGGTAAATATCGGCCATCTGAAATTGTCGTACAGAGTGCTCGATATGCAAAAGGCTATTCAGTGATGAAATATAGTAACGTAAGACTGGAAAAATTACCTGAGTATTTTTTTACAAAAGAGGCGATGTTAAGGGGGGGCAATGAAAATATCTCTCTACGTCCTTATTCCCTTTTTTACTTTAGTCTCTACCCTGGTTCAGGGACACTGTCTGTCCGCAAGTGTGTTGCAAGATAATATGGATGTTACTTTGGCAGCGCAGATTTCATATGTAAATAAAGAACCGTCAATCTGGAAAATTGATGGTCGCAATCCATACGTGACCGACAATGTTTATAATGATATTGCGTTAGGCATAAAAGGTCAGTGCGATCTAGTGTATAATAATCTCAATATGGATTTTTCATTTTATTCTTTAGGTTATTATCCGATTCGCAGTCCCGGAGTCTTTGAAAAAGATAAAAATCGTGCAAGGATAATGATAGATCGACTGCGTTTTACCTATGCTTTATCTGATACAACACGCCTGGAAGGAGGGAAGCTGAGACCTTCAAAAGGGGCCTTTTTCTTAAGATCCCCCGCTACATTGCTGACAAATTATTATTCCGGTTTTAAAACAACCCGAATATATGGGCCAGCAATGGAATCAGCTTATAGCGAATCAATTTGGGGTGCCACATTATCTAAAGAGTATCAGGATTATAATTTTTTACTTACGCTAGCTCCCAGGTTGAGCAGTATCGATAAGTACTATGAATCATCAGGCAACTGGTCTGCAGCACAACGCTCAAATAGCGAAGAGCGTTACCTATTAACCTATAATGATTACCGACTAGCTAGTCATCGCCTGTCCGCTAATTTACTATTAGGCGATAATCCGGCGTTTTCATTATCAGAACTATATAATTATACATCACAGTTTTTAATTAATGCTGAGTTTTCCTGGCATAAAGGCCAGCAGTGGCGTCACTTCTCAAATGATAAAAAAGAGGCCGTACTGGCTGGCTCATTTCCATCCTCACTCTATTCTGTGGAGGATAAACAAGGCGTTGAGTTTGCGCTTGGCGGGCAGTATACAACTGATAGCTTTAGCGTATTCGGCTTAGAATACTATTTTCAGAGTGAGGGATATTCGAAAAAGGCCTGGCAGGAGCAGATTGATTTCATTCGCTTGATGGGATACAGGACTGGCTACGATTTTTTAGACCGAGCGTTTGATAGCTATAAGTATCTTATGGCCTCAGAGATTGGTAACACTTCAAATAAAGGCATGCTGTTATCCAAACATTACTTTAATACCTATTTTAGTCTGCGTAATCATGACCAGTCCACCCTGCAACCCTATGCAATGATAAATATAGCGGATGGCAGCGTATTATTTGGGGCCCATTTTATTAAACCCTTGCAAGGTAAGTGGGCGCCGTTTGAGTTATATGCCGGCGCATACAGCTCCCTGGGAGGTTCTGAATCAGAGTTTGCGCTATTTGGTGAAACACTAAGCATTTATGTCGGTTTTAAATACTATTTATAAGGATATTTTATGGTATCACAGCTATCAACACCTTCTGTCGCTCTTATCTTTGCAGGACAAGGTAACCCTGTTATTGGAATGGGGTCTGATTTGTGGGATCTGAATGCAGTCACAAAAAATATTTGGGACTGCGCGAGCGATATTACCCAAATTGATATTCGCCGTTTATGCGAGCGCGGGCCGATGAGTCGCCTGGTCCAGACAACGGCTCAGCAAGTTGCCGTTACGGCTATTAACGTGACGCTCTATTGCCTCTGTCTAGAAAAAATGCCTGATTTGCCAATCGTGGGTTCTTGCGGGCATAGCGTTGGCGAGTACAGTGCGCTTTTCGCTGCGGGTGCATTTAACCTGGAGGCGCTTTTTAGGATGATACATACCCGTTCAAAGATTATGAATGATTTAAGTAAAATTCATAAAGGAGCTATGCTCGCGGTTAAGGGCGCTGATTTTGAAACCTTAACTAACATGATTTCCGCATCTGGTATACCTGTCGAGGTGAGTTGTGATAACAGCTGTCGTCAGCAGGTTATCGGTGGCACGACTGCTGATCTGGGCCGTATCTCACAGATCCTTTATGGTGCCGGTTTAGAGGCGGTTAAACTGGGGGTTAGCGGCGCATGGCATACGCGTCTGATGGCCGATGGTGTTCAGATGATGCGCGATTTTTTGCAAAAAATCGATATTTGTTCGCCTAAATACAGCGTGCTGATGAATGTTACCGGGCAAGCAGAATTCCTTCCTGAGCAGATCAAAGAAAATCTGGCTCTACATCTGACGCATACGGTGCAATGGTCAAAATCTCTTACGGCTCATTTACAGAATTCTCAGCCGGTAACTTTTCTGGAGTTCAGCAATAAAGCTTATTTAGGACAACTCCTTTATGTCTTCCGGCGTTTCGCGCCAGAAAATGTCGTGCATTGTAGAAAGCTGATTGGCTTGTAATGGAGGCGCTATGATACCTGACTATTTAACATTTACTCGTTATCAGGATAAACGAGTGATTATTTATCTTTATCTTTTAACTATGTTTTTACTTTTCCTTTTCTGGAAAAACAATGGTTATAACTTACTGCCAAGTAATGTATTGAGCCTGAGCGTTATCCTGGCATTAATTGTCTTTTCTTTTATTTACGAGCTGAAAAACTATTGGGGTTATAAATGTGTCATGAAGCATATAGATTTTTCCTGTTTTCAGGGGAAAGCTATATCCTCGTATGAGGCGTTTTTGTGGCATCCGGCAGTGGTTACCTTCTCATACTTTGCGATGTTTTATCTTCTCATTACGAGCTGCCTGTCATTTATGTCATCGGGTCATGCACTACTTTGTATTGCTATTATTTCGCCATTGGCTATTTACCTGGCGTTTAAATATGCACGTTATAGCTATGTGAAGCGAATGAAGGATTTTACTGCCCAAAAGGCAGTCTGGCGCAATCTACATCATTACGTCGGTTTTAATCTTTTTATCACCTTTTTAATGAATAGCTTGATAGTCAGCCCGTTAGCAAATGAGGATGATTTTTCTTTGGCGGATGGTTTTTTTTCAGCCAGATTAATGATAGCGATGTTTATTCTTTGCGTTATTGTTTTGTTTTTAGATATGATCTTCATACGTCCATCGAAACGCTACATTTTTCTCGGGCGATTGTTCCTGAGGGAATTTGACTTCCATCTATCAAAGTCAATCCCCTGGCCATGGCTCTATAATAAAGCGATGTGGCTTAGATTATTCATGGTTTTAATCACTCAGTTTATTTGGATTGTATTGCTCAATGTCATTTTGGCATTTTCGGGATTGAGTATTTATTTTGAATTTTATTTTTTATCCTGCTCTCTGCCTTCATTTTTTTATTTCTATCTACATGCTTACTGGCATTGGCATAATGATTATATCGTCGCATGTGATATGTATTTTCGTTGCGATCGAATTGAACGTTAAAATGAAATAAAACTTACTAAGGAGATATGCACGACAGCATTGCAGTTTACAATCCTGAATGAGCGGATGTAGAGTATATGTGAATGTTAATCTGAAAAGATGTATTGTTGAATGGATAAAGCCAGTCAGTTCCCTGACTGGCTTGGTTTTTTATTTCTGTAAAGAAGAAACTACGTCGCCCCAGTTCGTCGCTGCATCATAGACGAAGTTTGACCAGATACCTGATTTTTCATACATCATTGAATTCAGGTGATCTGCCAGAATGCTACCAATACTGGATGGGCAGCCACTCAGCAAGTTGCTAAGCATATCCAGAGAGGTTTCCAGCGCCGTTTTGGCAATGGTAAGGGAGCCATCAAAGCCGACTTTCATCAGTCCAAGTGCGGATTGAATAGTGAAATCAACCAGGGCACAAGGCAGGTCAAAGAGGCCAGCACCCGAGATATTTTCCATTTCAAATTGTGTTAATTCTTTCATTTTTTATTCCTGTGCTATTACTATTTATAATTACTTAGTTGCGGGCAAGCTGAGTACACCCTCGTAAATATTAACCAGGGCTTTGTTTTGATAATAGTGAATATTTAAATGAACCGGTAATTCATTATGAATAGTTAACGTGATGATAAATTCGTGCTTCTAATAAAAATTCCGAATAATTGCGTTTTTTATAATTGATTGATTTTATATTTTATGGCTATGGGTTTACTACCAATCTTTTATCTCTCTTACTGAAAGTAATGGCTATGTGGCATTTTTAGAACGTAATTTTTAAATTTTATGCTGCGGGTATTATGAATTCACATAGTGATGTTAGATTGTTTTATGTGAATGGCCCTATACTGCTATCCATAAAAATAAGCTATCTATAATTCACCGTCGCTTTCTTCGTTCTAATATAGATAATCCCTCAGGCAGTTCATGTTTGTCCTTTACCAATTTCAAAAAAGTTGTTTTTGATGTTTATCACCAGGTCAGAACAGCTGCACGGTGATAATCCCAGAGACTGAGCGACGCTGCTATCCTCCCGGTGCGTTTATTGCGAAGCATCTCATGCCGCTTTCTGCTTGTCTGCCTGGGCTCAGCCCTCTTATGGGGAGGTGAAGTGGGGATTTGAAACGTAGCGTTAGCTTAAAGAAGATGAGAGGGATAACGCGAAACCAACGCTTAAAGCGGCGAAGATAATTGGGAGGGGAGACCGTCACGCAAGCTTTCGCCAGTACGCAGCAGGGACATCATACCTGCCACGTACCATGTCCCTGGCTGCTTAACCACTTTACGCGGGAACGGTCTGAACTGCCCCCTGCTTAATCACCTGCTCAATCTCAAAGCGGTTAGTCACCTTACTGTCGATTTTGATATACACCGAACGTTCGTTGTTAACTACCAGTACCTCTTTAACTCCTGCTTGAGCCTGTAGCCGTTGCTGTAGCATTTCATCCGCCACCACGTCGGCAGGGATCTCGACCCGCAGGCTACTAACGTAAGGCGGTTCGCTCATGTTGCTGGCCACCAGTAACCACAGCATTGCCAGCAGGGCGCCAAGCAGGAAAACGGTTTGTGAATCAAAAAAGCCGTCTACCCAGCCGCCTAGCGAACCGCCAATCGCGACTCCAAGAAACTGGCTGGTAGAGTAAATCCCCATCGCTGTTCCTTTGTAGCCGGCAGGTGATTCTTTACTGATTAACGAAGGCAGTAACGCTTCGAGCAGGTTAAACGCGAGGAAAAATAGCTGAACGCCGGCAACCAGTTCCCAGAAATAGCCTCCCGCTCCCCAAAGTACGATCTCGGCGATCAGTAAAATGGCAACGCAGAGCAGAAAAACGCGCTTCATTTTGCGCTTTACTTCGGCGTAAATAATAAACGGCACCACGGCAACAAAAGAGACCAGCATGGTGACCAGATAGATTTTCCAGTGCTCAGCTGCGGGAAAACCGGCAGCTTCCAACTGACCCGGCAGGGCAACAAAGGTGGACATCAGCATAATATGCAGGCACATAATGCCGAAATTGAGCTTCAGTAGTTTTGGCTCGGCAAGCACTTTGCTAAAGCAGCCTTTCACCATACCGGATTCACGGTTAAGCACGTGATTATGGCTATTTGGCACAACCCACAGCGTAAGCAGAATCCCGAGCATCGCCAGAGCGGCAATCATCCAGAATAAGGCGTGCAGGCCTAACTGGTGGGTGATAATAGGTCCGAGGACCATGGCGATGGCGAAGGTAATACCAAAGCTGACGCCGATAAACGCCATGGCTTTAGTGCGATTCTGTTCGCGGGTTAAGTCGGAAAGCAGCGCCATTACCGCTGCGGCAATCGCTCCGGAGCCTTGCAGCGCGCGGCCAAGAATAATGCCCCAGATCGATTCGGAAAGCGCGGCGATAATGCTGCCGAGAACGAAGATTAACAAGCCGCCGACGATAAGCGGTTTACGGCCAATGCGATCGGAGAGGAGGCCAAAAGGAACCTGGAATATTGCCTGCGCCAGTCCATAGATGCCTATAGCCAGGCCAATAAGGGCTTCACTTGCGCCCTGGAGCGCCATGCCATAAGTGGTCAGAACCGGCAGGACCATAAACATGCCGAGCATGCGCAGAGAGAAAACGGTCCCCAGACCCCAGGTTGCGCGCAGTTCGCCTGGCGTCATTTTGTTATCGTTCATTACCACCTCAATCTAAAAACTGCGCCTAGTGTAGTGGGGGGAGCCAGAAGCGTAAATAGATGTTTGTTTAACAGATATTACTGCTGTGTTGCACGATGAGGTGAGGGCGGTAGACAAAAAGAAACCAGCGGAGCGGGCTCCGCCGGCTAGCGGAGATTATTGGCAGTTAAAATCAACCCATTGGCCGCCTGCATCGGCGGATTTGACGCATTGCTCAACCCAGTAGACCCCGTGGAGCCCGGCTTCGACGTCCGGATACCAGAAGTTATCCAGAAACGCCTGGTCACGGCGATCCATTGCATCGATAGCGATGGCGTAACGGCGGTAAAGGTTAGCCCATGCCTCAAACAGCCCTTCCGGGTGGCCGCCGCCGATGCGGTCGTCTGCCAGCGCCTGCGGACTTAAATAGGGCATTCCACGTTCAAGAACGCGCGCGGGTTCGCCCTGCACCTCATAGCTGAGCTGATTTGGACGCTCATCCCACCACTCAAGGCTGGCTTTCTCGCCAATGACGCGGACTTTTTGTGAGTGCATAGCGCCGCTGTTGACTGCGCTGGTCCACAGTGAACCGACGGCACCATTATTATATTCCATCAGCACGAAGGCGTTATCTTCCAGCGGCGCGCGCGATTTGACGAAGCTCTGACGTGCGCACATCAGCCGGGTGATATTCAGATTTGGCACCATGGTTTCCGCAATAAATAGCGGGTGAGTCGCCAGATCCCCCAGCACGTAGCTAGGGCCGGCATATTTGGGCGTTACCCGCCAGCGGGTAGATTCAGCCTGCAGTTCAACGGCTTCATTATGAAAACCGTGGGCAAACTGCATATTGATAATGCGGATCTCCCCAAGCATACCCTCCGCGATCATCTGCCGCGCCTGCTGAATCATCTGGTGCCCGGCGTAGCCGTAGGTAACGCCGATTATTTTGTTCTGCTTTTTGCTCAGCGCCAGCAGCTCGCGGGCCTCGGCGGCGGTAAAGCACAGCGGTTTTTCACAGATAACGTGCAGCCCCGCTTCCAGCGCTGCTTTGGTGATCGCGAAATGGGTATTGTTCGGCGTAGTGACCGAAACGGCTTCAATGCCGTCAGGGCGTTTGGCTTCCTCTGCAAATAGCGTTTGATAGTCGGCGTAGCAGCGCTCGGGGGCGATTCCGAGCTGCTCGCCAAATTGACGGCCGCGTTCGGCATCAATATCGAGCGCGCCGGCCAGCAGGGTAAAGACATTGTCGCGCAGTGCTGCACAGCGGTGGCTGTAGCCAATCTGGCTGGTGCCGCCGCCGCCGACCATTCCCCAGCGCAGGGAGCGAGATAAGGGTTTCATGCCGTTTAACATGATGATGCACTCCTCTAAATAGAGACTTCGGATTTCAGATGTTCTTCTGGATAGCCCGCACCCGGAGAGCGCGGGGCAGGTTTCGGGCTTTACATTTCTCCACGCGCTTCGCGCTCTTTCAGCTCTTGCATAATCTGTGGGTACTGTTTATCCAGCCGATAAAACAGCAGGGTGATGATGACCACAATCCACAGGAAGAATGAGCCGTAGAGATAAACGTTATTAATCATGTCGATAGCGCTTTGCGGTTGAACGCCGGATCCGCTGCTGGAACTGACGTAGCCCGAGATGCTTAACAGGCCGGAGATAACCGCGGCGGCAATGCCTGCGCCGAGCTTCGTACCGACAGACCCCGCAGAGAAGATCATTCCCTCCTGGCGGACGCGCGTTTTCCACTGGCCATATTCGACGGCGTCGCCGCAGAAGCCGAATAGCACGGCATTCAGCGGCGCGAAGCCGATACCGCGAATAATGGCGTTTGCCAGCGCCCAGTGGTAGTCGTCAGAATTAAACATAAACAGCACCTGGCCTATGGTCGCCAGCACAATGCCGCAAAGGGCCACATTGCGTTTACCGTATTTTCGAATGGGGACGGAACTCAAGAAGGTGAAAATAATGATGCAGGCGGTTTCGGCCACGAAAATGGAGCTGTAGAAGGTATCGTCGCCTAGCACGTAGCGGCAGTAGTAAGGTAGCGCGATACCAACCACGGTGTAATAAACGCTCTGGGCTGTCCAGAGGATCGCGCTGGCCCAGAAGTACTGGTTACGGAAGAGGGCAGAAAGCTGCGTTTTTACCGCTACGTTTCCCTGCTTTTCCCGCGCTTTGATAACCACTTTTTCTTCACATTTGTAGAAGCAAAACAGCAGTAACAGCAGCGCCAGAAAAGCCCAGATGGCCATGGTTTTAATCCATGCTGCCTGATCGTCGCCGAAATATCTCACCAGCGGCAATGTACAAGCCACGGCGAGAATGCGGCCAAATGGCGACATCGACATGCGGGTGATGCTAAGCATATCCCTTTCCCAGGAGGTCCGGGTCATCATCGCGGAGAGGCTGCCATAGGGGAGATTGATCGCGGTGTAGCACACGGTGGTACAGAAGTTATAGGCTACCAGCAGGTAGAGAAACTGCAGCGTTCCGGTGGTTTGGGGCACGGTAAACAGCAGAATCGCCGATACGGCGTAGGGGACGCTCATCCACAGCAGCCAGGGGCGTGATTTTCCCCAGCGAGAGTTTGTGCGCTCAACCATCAGACCCATAATGACATCGGAAACACCGTCAAACAGACGTGAGATCAGCATTACCAGACCAACCGTGGCGATACTGATGCCGACATAATCCGTATAGAAAAGCGTTAAAACTGTGCCGATCATGCCGAAAACGACGTTACAGGCGGTATCGCCTCCACCATAGGCTATCCGGGTCGTCCAGGTTAACTTATCGCCGCGTGATGCTACGGGAGAAATAAGGATCTGCTGTTCACTCATGGTCTATTCCTTTGTCGGGGGGACAAGTAAGGACCTCAGCGCCAGTTCCACCGGCACTACCTTATCCTGATGTCAGCCAGAACATAAGGAAATGTTTGTTTCGTTTCAATGGTTATATGAAATTTAACTTCTGTATATGAGAGGCGGATCGAAAAATAGAAAAGATTGTGCGTCCGATGTGGCTCGGGGAATCATCAAGTCATTCTGATTAATAAGGTTATTTGCTGCCTTTTTTGACGCTAATTGATTCATCTTGTATATGCTATTTGTGATTTTGAGTGCTGATTATGTGAAGTGAATCGATAAGGCATTAGATTTTTATTTTTCATTATTAATGAAAATTGAAATTAATTTTTCTTTTTTGTGGTCGGGCATGCTGCAGCATGCCCGACTGATTAACGCATTTAACCGGTATTGCCGAACGCGGCGGTGGAGGAGGTGGATTTTGGCGCCGAATCAGCCGCGAAAATTCCTTTGGCCGCGAGCCCGGCGACGGTGATCGCGGCGGGGATGCCAAGGATCAGAAAAACGCTTTCGAAGCTAATATTCAGCGCCAGCATCTCAGCTCCGGCAAAAGCGCTGAGGATGGCGCCCATGCGGCCCACGCCGTGCATCCAGCTGGAACCTGTAGCCCGCGCTTCGGTAGGATAGTAGCGGGCGGAAAGCGCATTCATACCGGTATTGGCGCCGTTTAAACAGGCTCCGCTGATAAACGCCAGCAGGCAGATGAGCGCAAAGCTTGCCGCTGCATATCCCATTGCCATCGTAAACAGGCCGCCAACGGCGTAAATCATTCCGAGCGCCCGATGCGGATTAATCCGGTCCATCAACCAGCCCGCAAACAGCGAGCCAATGGTTCCTCCCGCCTGGTACATTGCGGTCATCACCGCCGCCTGGCCAACCGTTAATCCCACCTCTTTCACCAGCGTCGGTAACCAGCTACCGAGAAGATAGACCAGAAAGAGCCCCATAAAATAGACCAGCCAGAGCATCATCGAACCGAAGCGATACTGGCGGGAGAGAACGATGCGCATCGCATTTGCCTGCACGGGCTGGGCTGGGAGAGTGAACTCGGCATCATCGGCGATTTGGCCCGGATAGAGGCGCTGCAAAATCAGCCGAATACGTCGGGCTGGCGCGCGCTTAACCACCAGAAAACGCACCGATTCCGGTAACAGCCAGATCAGGAGCGGCGCGAACAGCAGCGGGAGGATGCCGCCGAGCAGCATCAGCGAGTGCCAGCCAAACTTCGGGATTAGCCATGAGGCGGAGAATCCTCCCGCCGCGGCGCCAAAGGTGAAGCCGCAAAAAATAATCGTAATCAGAAACGAGCGCTGACGCTCAGGCGCATACTCCGACACCAGAGTGCCGATATTCGGCATGGCGGCGCCTAATCCGAGCCCGGTCAGAAAACGAAAAAGCACCATCTGTTCGATGTTTTGCGAAAGGGCGGTGGCAATGGTCCAGAAGCCGAAGAAGAAGACGCTATTGATGATGATTTTTTTCCGCCCCAGCCAGTCGGCGAGCGGCCCGGAGAATATAGCGCCCAGCGCAAGGCCTATCAGCGCGGCGCTGATGACAAAACCGAGTTCATGGTTGCTTACTCCCCATTCCTGCTTCAGCGTCGGGGCGATAAATCCCATGATGGCGATATCAAAGCCGTCCAGCGCAATCACGCAGAAGCCTAAAAACACCACCAGTTTTTGAAAGCGGCTGAGCGGATTGGCATTGATTAACTCCCTGACGTCCAGGCGTTGAGTCTGTGTCATGGGATGCTCCTTATGCGCAAGGGCGCAGGTAGGACTGCGCGGCGTTAAACAGCAACTGAGCGCGAGTGAGTGCCGGCAGCGCGCCGCGTTCGCCGCTTAGCGGAACCTCGATAGAAACCGGCAGCGTCGCCGGAAGCGCCGCCATCAGTCCATGCAGATCGAGCCCGCCTTCGCCGGGCACCTTACGCGCGGCGCGGGCCTGGTAAATCAGCTCCTGTTCATCTGCGGGGATTTGCGGCGAGGCATCGCAAAGCTGCATATAGTTGAGGCAGTTTTTCGGCAGCGCGGCGAGCGTAGACAGCGACTCGCCTGAGCGCCAGAAATGAATCGCGTCGATCAAAATACCGATATCCTGGCGGCCGCTGGCGGCGATAAGCGCCTGGGCTTCGGCGATGGTGCGCAGCTGTGTCCAGGGCATGGGCTCCAGGTTCATGGTTAAACCATACTCCTGGCCAGCTTCGGCAAGCCGGGCCAGATTTTCCGCGCTGCGAGCGCGGTTGTCATCATTTCCGGCGACTAAAACCTGTCTGGCGCCCAGACGCGCGGCGGTATGGAGAAAGAGCTGCAAACGAGCGTCCAGCGAAAAATCTGGCGTCAGGCGGACTATCTCAACGTCCGAGACGCGAATACCGGTTTCCATCAGCGCTGCCAGGGTATCGCGGACAGCGGCAGTATCGCCCAGCATGCCATAGTCAGGGTCGGTCGCCGTGGCGGGAAGCAGGCGCAGGCCGACGTGAGTAAATCCGGTTTGGGCCGCGATCCGCACCTGTTGCGGTGGCGGGACGTCGAGTAGGGTAAGCGCGGCGAGTGACAGGGTTCGCATGTTCATAAAGGACTCCAGTACAGTTGCAGGTGATTGTTGTTATGCGTATTGCCGTCCCTGGTAAAATGCTTTACTGCGTTGCTTTATTAATGTTTTCTGCCAGTTTTTTACCGACCATGTAGCCAAAGGTCATGGCCGGACCAAGCGTGATACCGCCGCTGGGATAGAATCCCCGCATCACGCTCGACATATCGTTGCCGATGGCGTAAAGGCCCTGAATCGGTTGCTGCTGCGCGTTGAGAACCCGCGCATTCTCATCGGTAATTAAACCGCTGAAGGAGCCCAGCGAACCGGGCAGAATGCGTACCGCATAAAAAGGCGCGCGGCTGAGTTTCCCAAGCGTAGGGTGAGGGGAACGGCTGGCGTCCCCCTGCGCGCGGTTGTATGCCGACGCGCCGCGCTGATAATCCTTATCCTCCCCCTTGTCTACAAAACCGTTAAAACGGGCGATCGTTTTCGCCAACTGCTGCGAATCGATAGCGCATGCTTTCGCCAGCGCTTCCAGCGTCTCGCCGACGTACAGATAGCCGGTGCGTCGCCAGGACTCCGGGGCAAAAGGAAAAGGGCGGGCATGGCCTAACCCATAGCGCCGAAGCGCACGGCTATCGCCAATCAGCCACGCCTGTGGCGCTTCGCCTGGCGGCGTGGCCTCCAGCAGCGCGGCGATAAAATCGTGGTAGGAATCAGCCTCATTGGTAAAGCGTTTACCGTTGGGCAGTACGGCAATAAAGCCGGGCTTGGCGCGTTCAACCAGATGTGGGAAGACCAGCTGCAGACCGCTGGCCTGCGTCACGCGCGAAACGGGCGCCCAGGCCATCGCATGCCTGAGCGTGGTATCAAACTGGCCGCCGACCGTTTCGCCAAGGCGGATGCCCTCCCCCTGATTACCCGGAGGCGCGGCGGAGAAGTGGCCATAGCCGCTGGCGGCGTGCGGCACGTTTTCGGCCAGGCGCTGTCTGTCGTGAGGAAAGCCGCCGCAGGCGAGGATCACCGCACCGGCCCGAACCTCTATCCGGCCGTCGTCGCTGCGTAATATCGCGCCCTTTACTCCGTTCCCGGATGCGAGCAGCCGTTCAACCGGCGCATTAAGCTGAAAAGTCACTCCTGCATCCAGCGCCGAGCGCAGCAGCCGGGCAACCAAAGCGTTGCCGTTAACCAGATGCTGTCCGCGTCCGGCGCGCAGCCGCTGCCAGCCGTGGCGCAGCAGGCGACGGCTGGCATACAGCGCCGATCGCGGCGAGCGAGTGGCGTTGAAAAAGTGTGCCATATCCGTGCCGCCGGCAATGCCCATCCCCGCGAGGCTGATAGTCTCCAGAGGCGGGCGCAGGCGATGCAGCCAGTCGCCGAGCAGCCGCCCATCGAAAGGCTGCGCCGTGACCGAGCGCCCTCCGGCGGCCGATCCCGGCGAATGATGAAAATCGGGCATTTTGCTGCCGGAAAGAAACTGCACGGCAGTATGGCGGCGGAAAAAGTCAATCATCTCCGGTCCGTGCCGTAAGTAGGCAAGCAGGCGCGCATCGGCGGGTTCACCGTTCATTTCATGCTGCAAATAAACCAGCGGTGCGTTGGGCTCTTCCTTAATCCCCTCTTCACGCGCCAGCGGATTATGCGGGATCCACAGCCAGCCGCCGGACCAGGCGCTGGTGCCGCCAATTACCGACTCTTTCTCCGCAACCAGCACGCTGGCACCGCCAATGGCGGCAGTGACGGCGGCGGAGAGCCCCGCCGCGCCGGAGCCGACCACCAGAACATCCACGTTCATCTGCCCGCTCATAACCGACTCCTTATTGCAGCGGTGAAAAATCAGTAGGGCGCAGAAGAACCGACTCCAGGCGCTCAACGGCGGCCAGTTCGCGGTTCTTGCGTGAAAACGTCAGCCAGCGTTCGTCCTGCGCCATGCGCGCCCTACGCACCAGGCGATCGTCCAGGCTTTCATAGGCCCAGATATGCACCACCTGATTAACCACCCCAATTTCAGTAAAGAAAAAGCCGATGAGTTTGCCGAGATGTTCGGTTTGTACGGTGTAAGCATTGCTTTTATATAACGCCAGCCAGTCGGCCATTTTCAGCGGATTAATGGTGTAGGTACGTTTTTCATAGATCATAATTTTCTCCTGTTGAGAGTGCGTGTTGTTGCGCCATATGGCTGGCTGAGAGATAGCCGAAGGTGAGCGCCGGGCCGAGAGTAATGCCTGGACCGGGATAGGTGCCTGCCATAATCGAATCCATATCGTTACCGACGGCATAGAGCCCTTTAATGGGGCGCCCCTGCTGGTTAATGACCTGAGCATTGGCGGTAGTGACCAGGCCGCGCGAGGTGCCGAGATCGCCGGTATAGAGGGTAATGGCGTAAAACGGCGGGCTGGTCAGCGGAGCGTTACAGGCGTTTGGCCGATGGCCGGGATCGCCCATCGCGCGGTTATAGCTGTTGCCGCCTTTGGCGAACTCCGGGTCGTGGCCCTGGGCGGCATCGCGGTTATAGCGTGCCACCGTTTCTGCCAAAGTCTGCGGGTCCAGCCCGAGCTGTTGCGCCAGTTCCGCCAGCGTTTCGGCCTGGTGCAGATAGTCCGCCTTCACCAGCGCGTCGTTATTCACCGGAGCAGGGCGCGCAAGGCCAAGGCCATAGCGCTTCATGGCCAGAGCGTCACAAATCAGGAAGCAGGGGGCGTTTTCTGCCCGGCTTTGCATGGCGCTGGCGAAATGGTGATAAGAATTTGATTCATTCACGAAGCGAACCGCTCGCTGGTTAACGGCAATGACGCCGGGTTTCGCGCGGTCGGTGACCAGGTGAGGGAAGCGCTCTTGCGTGCCGTCGGGATGCCGTAAAACCGA
Source organism: Danaus melanippus (assembly GCA_010014825.2). NCBI lineage: Eukaryota > Metazoa > Arthropoda > Insecta > Lepidoptera > Nymphalidae > Danaus > Danaus melanippus. The sequence continues at coordinate 6,321 of JAAAKD020131546.1, read as the reverse complement.
GACCGGCGCCCAGAAAAAGTTAGACGGCAGATCGGCGCCTTCGCGGGCATTGACCGCGGCGGCAAGGCGCAGCGCGGCGCCGTCGTTGGCGGCGGGCGACATGGTGTAGTGCTCGCGAGTAGCAGGGCGATAGCGTTCAGCCAGTTTGCCTGCGGCAAAACCTCCCGCCGCCAGCACCACGCCGCAGCGGGCTTCGAGGCGCTGTGGCTGCCCATCGTTCTCGATTTCCACGCCGGTTATTTCGCCATTGCGTTCGCTTAGCGAAAGCACATTCACGTTGAGCCTGAGCTGCATTCCTTTGCGAAAGGCGAGCGTCGCCATGCGCGCTATCAGCGCGTTACCCATCGCCAGCCGTGTTCCTCGAGGGTATTTGAGCCGATCGCGGCCGTAGCGCAGCAGCAGCTTGCCGCAGTGGGTGATAGAGCGCAGGGAGCGGCGCAGATCGAGAAAGTGCTGGATATCGACCCGATTAACCATCATTCCGCCAAATAGCAGCATCCCCGGCGGAGGAGAACGGAGATCGCGGAAATATTCGCCCAGCTTGCGCCCGTCAAACTCCACCACCTCCAGCGCCCGGCCGACGTCGACGGCACCGGGTTCATCCGGGTAATAATCCGGAGAAAGCGGACGCAGGCTATATTTCACCGCCCCCTCTTTTTCAAGGAACGCCAGCGCCTCGCGTCCCGAAGAGATAAAAGCTTCGATCAGATCCTGACGATAGTTGGGCTCGCCGATGATGGTCCGCAGATAGGTTTTGATTGCCTGCTGACTATCGTCTGTAGTCATTGTTCGCGCCTGATCGCTATCGTGGATCCATACCGCGCCGCCGGAAATGGCGGACGTGCCGCCAAACTGCGGGGCTTTTTCCAGCATCAGCACCGACAGCCCTTTACAGCTGGCGGTCACCGCCGCGGCAAAGCCTGCTGCGCCGCTGCCGATAACGATGACATCCCAGCTTTTCATGCTGCCGCTCCTTGTTCCTGCGGAATAGCGCCAATGAACTGCCCCATGAGTTTCATCTGCGCCAGCGCCATCTCCGGCCCGGTCTGGATAGTGCAGCCGCGATCGCGGGCGAAGGCCAGAAGCGGGGTGACGATCGGCGCGGTTACCACGTCAGCGACATGCGTTGCTGCGGGAAGGGTTTCCAGCAGCGCCTGCGGCAGCGGTAAAGAAGCGAAACCGGTCATTCCCGCCGGAGAGCCATTCACCACTAAATCCAGACCAGTAAGGGTAGCGGGCAGGTCGCTGAGCTGAACGTGGGGAAAATGGGCTGCCAGTCGGTTATGCAGTTGCTGAAGGGTAGCGGGATTCTGGTCATGCAGGGCCAGCTGAAGGATGCCCGCTTCGCATAATCCCCAGGCAATTGCGCTGCCGACGCCGCCGCAGCCGGAGAGAAGCGCTTTTTTACCCGCGGCATTAAATCCATGCGCCTCTGCGGCAAGCTGGAAGCCGACGCCATCCAGCATATCGCCTTGCAAACGGCCATCGGCCAGCTTACGGATGACATTGACGGCATTCAGGTGTCGGGCTCGCGGCGTTAACTCATCAACCAGGGCAGCGGCACGCTGTTTATGCGGAACGGTAACCAGCACGCCGCTCATGTTGTGCCAGCCGCGTAGCGTATTGAGATAATCAGCAACGGCTTGCGGAGCGATATCCACCGGGATCATGATGCTATCCATCTGCCGTTCGGCGAAGTAGCGGTTGAAGTTCTCCGGCGATTTAACCTGGGTAATCGGGTGGCCGATAACGGCGACGACCTGAGTGAATCCACTGACCATTTCCAACCTCATTTTGTTAAATGAATGTTGTGAAAGTATTTCAGCGGAAGCTGAGAGCGACAACGCAGAATTCGGCCATACTGGTTGTTAATCGCACCACCACTGCGATAATCGCGCTAAACTGATCATATTGTTGCGAAAGTGTGAACAGCTATGCAAAACCAGATTCATTCCCGCGATCTAATCGTCGGCCTGCAAAAGGGGCTGGCGCTGATCCAGCTATTTTCGAAAGAGTTTCCGCGTCTCACGGTGCCGCAGGCGGCGAAAATGAGCGGTCTGACGCCTAGCGCCGCACGCCGTTTTTTCCTCACGCTGCTGCATGAGCGCTATCTGCAGACCGACGGACGTCACTACTGGCTGACGCCCAAAGCGTTAAGGCTGGGGCAGGCGTATGTGGATTCGGCGCAGTTTCCGCGGATGGTGCGACCGATCGTGGAGTACATCGCCAGCCGAACGGAAGAGCATGCTTCGGTAGGTGTGATTGATGACGATGAGCTGGTTTATATCGCCCGCAGCAAGCATACGCCGTTTAACTCGACTTCAGTGCGTCTGGGAGAAAGGGTGCCGATTTACTGTACCGCCGGAGGGCGGCTCTGGCTGGCTTCGCTGGCGGAAGATGAATGTGAAACCGTTTTGCAGCGGATCCGCCGCGAACAGCGCACGCCCTATACGGTAACGGACGTAGCGGCTTTAATGGAAAAGATCGCTCAGGTGCGTCGGCAGGGCTATGCCGCGATTGAGCAGGAGTTTGAAATTGGCATGCTGGTGCTGGCGGTGCCGCTGTCCGACAGGGAAGGGCTCTACTGGGGGGCGCTGAGCTTAACCAGCCATCAGTCGAGAACCTCGCTGGAGGCGCTGTGTCGCGATCATCTGGATTTACTCTATAGCGCCCAGGCGATGCTGGTGGGGTGAGATAATATCCATGGACTGATGCAACGGAAGGGGAGGCGTCATAATACCGCGCAGATAAAAAGGCAGGGCTAACCCCGCCTTAAGATCGTTTGAGACTGACTTAAGCGGTCAGGTTCTTAGAGAAGGCACCCCAGTCTGCTGCCATCTCACCGGCGAAAGAGGACCAGCTGTTGGAAAGGGCGCTGAGGGCATCATTCAAGCCTGCATGGCTTGCGGAGAGATATTCGCTCCAGTCAGATGCGCCGGTCAGGAATTTGCCGAGCTCAACGGTACCGTTAATGATGGCGTTGGCGATGGTGGTACCAGCGGTGGTGATAAAATCGCTAAAGCCGCTACCGGCGTTGACAACCAGGCTGGTAATGCTGGTCGCAAAATCGACCAGATTAAAACCGCCAGAAATAGATTCCATTTCGCCAATAGTTAATTCTTTCATTGGTATATCCTTGTTTAATTGAATAAATTTTTATTAGTGGGTCTTGTACCCACGGCGCAAGACTACCATTGACGAATTACGGCAGGCTAGCTGTCCAGGCGTGTGAATTGTTGAATTTTTATATCAATTTAAATCAGTGGGAATAGAGACGAAGATAAACCAGCTCATTTCAAATTATGAATATTGTAGCGGCTATTCTGAAGCGAGTATGAAGCCAGACAAGAGGGGCGCAGGACTTATATTGAGTCTGCACGTAATTTATCTACCTTCGTGGATTAAACTGATCGGCTGTGTTTCGCCAGCGGATCGCGGGGTTTATTGAACGACTCTATTTACGCCGGGCCTTGTGCTGCATGACGCGGTGCAAACATTCACCTGAACTAGTCAGAACGTAAGAAATAGAGGAGTGATTAAGAAAGAGTAAGGTGAAAATAATGGCGTATCGAACGATACGCCATTAAGCGATATTAACTGACGTAAGCCAGCAGGCTATGTGAATCCGGCACCATAAAGTCAACGGACATCATCACCGACAGCGCGGTAATGGCGACAATCGAAAAGACGAACAGCTTACGCGCCCAGACTTTATCATCCGCCACTTTATAGCCGCGCAGCGCCATACCGAGCCACCAGACGCTCACGGCCGCAGCGACAACCAGATATTTATATCCGGCGTAGCCGCCCAGAGAGAGCATCAGCGTAGCCACGGTGAAGGCGATGATGTAAACGGTAATATGATTTTTGGCGACTGAAATGCCTTTCACCACCGGTAGAACCGGAATATTCGCTGCCTGATAATCCTTAAAGCGGAAGATCGCGATAGCGTAGGAGTGGGGCATCTGCCACAGGCTGAAAATCGCCAGCAGAATCGCGGCACCGCTGTCAAAATCACCGGTAACCGCGCAGTAGCCAATCACCGGCGGCGCAGCGCCGGAGAGAGAACCAATCAACGTGCCGTAGACGGAGTGGCGCTTCATGTACAGGCTGTAAACGCCGACATAAACCACGAACCCCATCACCCCCAGCCAGCAGGCCAGGGGATTAGCGCCAAACCACAGGAGCATGAAGCCAGCAATACCCAGCACGGTGGCGTATACCAGCGAAGCTTCTGGCGAGATCAGCCCTTTGACCAGCACCCGGTTTTTCGTCCGTTCCATCTTACGATCGATATCACGGTCGATATAGTTGTTGAAAACACAACCCGAGGCGACCACCAGGGATACTCCGAGGAGCGTCCAGAGAAATAGCGGATAGTCGATGTGGCCTTTGGAGGCCAGCAGGAAACCGCCAATCACGGAGATCAGGTTGCCAAAAATGATGCCTGGTTTCGTTACTTGCAGGTATTGCTTAAACATACTCGCCGCTCTTAGTGTATCATCATGTTGTAGTTCAGGTTCCACATAATCCAGATGGAGCCAACGACTACGATAGCAATGATGATTACGGTGAAGATAAATGCGGTCAGGTTCCAACCTTCGTCCGATTTACTGTTCATATGCAGGAAGTACACGAGGTGTACCACAATCTGCACAACTGCAGTAACCAGGATGGTTCCCAGAATTGCCGCATGCGATGCGGAGCCACTCATCACCATTGCAAACGGGATAACCGTCAGAATGATCGACAGAATAAATCCTGTCATGTAGCTCTTCACGCTGCCGTGAGAAGCGCCGCTATGATCGGTAGAATGACTCATTACATCGCCCCCATCAGATAAACAACAGAGAATACGCAGATCCACACGACGTCCAGGAAGTGCCAGAACAGGCTCAGGCACATAATACGGGTGCGGTTAGTGCTGGTCAGCCCACGACGGGAAACCTGAACCATCAGCACCGCCATCCAGATCAGACCTGAAGTCACGTGCAGACCATGGGTGCCGACCAGCGCGAAGAACGCTGACAGGAAGCCGCTGCGATCCGGACCCATACCTTCAACAATCAGATGATGGAATTCATAGAGCTCCATCGCGATGAATCCTGCCCCGAAGAGGAAGGTCAGCGCGAGCCAGGAAACGACCTGGCTCTTGTTGTTTTTGTACATGGCGATAGCCGCCATGCCGTAGGTGATGGAGCTGAACAGCAGCAGCGCGGTTTCAACCAGAACGAACGGCAGTTCAAAAATATCTTTACCGGTCGGACCGCCCGCCGTGCCGTTCACCAGAACGGCATAGGTAGCGAACAGAGTGGCGAAGATAATGCAGTCGCTCATCAGGTAGATCCAGAAACCGAATACCTTCATCGGTCCTGTATCATGGTGCCCGTGTTCGTGCGCGTGGGCGTTATGCGCAAGAGTATCAGTTGCCATTTTTCAGCCCTGCTTTGTTAATCTCATCGAAATGCTGATTTTCCAGTTTTTCGACTACTGCAACCGGCACGTAGTAATCCACGTCCTCGTCAAAGCTCTTAATGATCCAGGTCGCCAGGATGCCGACGAAGCTTGCAATCGCCAGCCACCAGATATGCCAGATCATTGCGAAACCAAACAACGTTGCGAAAGCTGCAATGACAATGCCCGCGCCGCTGTTTTTCGGCATATGAATCTCTTCATAGCCAGCCGGTTTCTTATACGCTTCGCCTTTTTCTTTCATTTCCCAGAACGCGTCACGCTCGTGAACGACAGGAACAATAGCGAAGTTGTAGAACGGCGGAGGAGAAGAGGTTGCCCACTCCAGCGTACGGCCGCCCCATGGGTCACCGGTGAGGTCGCGGTTCTGCTCGCGATCGCGGATAGACACGTAGAACTGAATCAGCTGGCAGAGGATACCGCAGGCGATCAGCGCCGCACCGCAGGCTGCAACAACCAGCATCGGATGGAACTGCGGGTCAATCTGCTGGCTCAGGCGACGGGTCATACCCATGAAGCCCAGCACGTACAGCGGCATAAACGCCACGAAGAAACCGATGATCCAGAACCAGAAAGCGCGTTTGCCCCAGGTTTCGTTCAGCGTGAAGCCAAAGGCTTTCGGCCACCAGTAGGTCAGACCTGCGAAACAACCGAACACCACGCCACCGATGATGACGTTATGGAAGTGCGCGATCAAGAACAGGCTGTTGTGCAGCACGAAGTCTGCGCCCGGTACCGCCAGCAGAACGCCGGTCATACCGCCTACGGAGAAGGTCACGATAAAGCCAATCGTCCACAGCATTGCTGAGTTGAAGACGATGCGGCCCTGGTACATGGTGAACAGCCAGT
>JAAAKD020131104.1:0-25049 GCA_010014825.2 Danaus melanippus | reverse complement strand
CGCGCCATGATACGCTGCGGACGGCGGAGGTAGGCTGTCGTTCGCGGGCCGAGAGATCGGGCCCATACAGGCGCACCGTACAGTGCCATCGATCTAACGACCCCAGTGTAGAGTCTACGACATGCCATACTGGGACCACCGACGTTCGGAGGCAGGGGCCCCAACGCGCCATCCGCCGCGACCAACTTGGGCTCCAGTCGCCGGAAATGCTCACCGAACGTCCATCGACTGTCGAGGACCAGCCCCAGGTACTTCAACCAGGGCTGAACAGCAATGAACGTTCCTCCGACCACACTACACGCTCCCCTCATCGGTCCCCTCCGAGGACCGTGGAAGGAGATAGCCTCGCACTTGTCGAGAGCCACCTCCAATCCCAGCGCAGGAATCCGTCGCACGACTTGCGTTACAACTCACGCAGACACCGGGAACATTAGCTCCTTTTAACACCCAGTCGTAGCCGATGTTACACAGGAGAGAGCCAAGGACAGACCCCTGTGGAACACCGCACGACATCGTCTTATAGACCCAGCGGCCCCCCTGCGTGGGGTAGACTATTTTGCGGCCCGCAAAATAGTCCGCCACCACGGCCTGCAGGTACTCGGGCACCCCGTGCAACCTCAGGCCTGCGAGTATTGTCTCCCAGGGAAGGTAGTAGGACCAGTTTCCCCACCTTCCAACAATCTGAAAACCGGCCTCGGTCCAGGCACATGGAGAAAACCCCCAGCATCCATGCTTCCATGCCCTCGAACGCGATGTCCACCACCCGACCAGGAACTCCGTTTAAGCCCGGGGCGGTTCTCTTGCCCCGCGGCTTTGCACGCGCACGACACAGTTCCTCCTCAGACACCGTCAGCCTACCGGACTCGTTTCGAGAGTTATCAGCCATAGCTGGCGGCGTCCAAGGCTCCCTTCGAGGAAACAACACCTCCACCACTTCCTCCACGAACTGTGGCTGAAGAGTGGTCGTGATCGGCTGGGCCCTAGGCCTGGATTTGGCCCTGATGACCTTATACAGCCGCCCCCACGGATCCCGATCCAGTGATTCTAGCCACTCGTTCCAGGCCACCTCCGTGGCAGCGCTGATCCCCATCCGCAGAGCCTTGCGTGCAGCCCGGTATTCCTCGTACAGGACGTCCTCTCTCTGAACGTCCCGTACACTCCTACGCCTGGCGCGGGCGTGCCGACGGCGGGCGGCGACACACGCTCGACGCAAATCATGGTGTTCGTCCCGCCACCAGTACACCCGGCGCCGTGGAGTGACCGGACGCGCTTTCGGCATCGAGGCGTCGCAGATACGGACCAGCGCACCACAGAACACATCGCCTTCGTGGTCCAGGTTGCCGGACAATAGCCCCCTGGACCACTCTTCCACGATGGCCGCTTCTTTGGCCAGGAAAATGTCCATTTTCCCCAGCACCCATTTTCTTCAATCCCCAGAAGGGGAATCTCCTACTCGTGCCGCAGAAGACGCGGCCACTCTGAATCGGATATAGCGGTGATCCGACAGGGTTTCTGCATCAACCACCACCCCCCAATCTGCAAAGCGGCGCGCCAGGGGGGCAGGGGAGAATGTAACATCCACCACAGACCCCCCTTATGACGCACACACGTCAGCTCGCTTCCCCTGTTGAGGACCTCCAAACCGAGGCTTATAGTCCACTTCTCCAGCAAATTTCCCCTTGCGTTCGCCACCGCGGATCCCCTAGCTTGAGACTAGGCGTTGAAATCCCCGGCGACTAGCACGGGACAGGGGTGCACTCTGTTGACTAGAGCTCCCACCTCAACGAGGACTTGCTGAAAAGCAGCAAGGCCCTCGTTAGGGGAGCAGTACACCCCCACTACTGCAGTGCCGCCCACGCTTACTATCACGTAACTCCGACCGCTGGCTGTAAATACCAGAGGAGGGGCGCCGTTGGCCCGCGAGGCGACGATGGCCACCAATCCCTCCGAATCCCACACTAGTCGTCCCGAGGGGCACGGCGTGGGGCTCAGCGACCACCGCGATCTGCGTTTGCCACTCCGTCATGGTCTGGACAAAAAGATCCTGGGCCCTGGCGCAGTGGTTCAAATTAGCCTGCAGTACTTCTATATCCATGGATTAGGACGTATCCATGACTCCTCTGCTGGAGGGCTTAAGGAGCCTTGCCCCCCGACTGCCCTTCTTCACTGCCTGGGCTTTGAGGCAGCACCCTTCGCCTCCGGCCGCGTGTGTGGCTGGTTTTTCTAGCGCGACGTCCCGCGCGAATCCCGTGCGACGTGACCCGGCTGTCCGCAGCAGTAGCAGTGGCCCCGGGGAACTCCCTGGGCGAACTTGCACATGGCCGCTAAGTGCCCGGTCGCCAGGCACCAGAAACATTTCCGAACCACCGGTGCCACTGCTGAGACGCGAGCCGAACTCCATCCGACGATAATCCGACCAGCGTCAACCACTTTCTTGGCGGCTGCAGCTGGGACCCCCAGCAGGATAGCGCCCGACGCTAAGAGGGAAACCGCAACGATCAGCTCGGCTTCGCAGCCGCCCACCTGCGCAACCGCTACCACTACCTCAGCCTGAATAACGGACTCGCCCAGATCAGTGACTCGGATTGAGGTGCGCATCACTGGGCGGTGGATCTTCACTGCCTCGGGATTCACTACCTCCCAGAGCTTTTGGGCGAAGAGGTCTGCCTTCGCTGCAGAGCCCTCCCCACCGATCTCAAATATCCGAGTGCCGGTCTGCGCTCTTCTCCATTTGAAGGGCCCGAGACCCAGCGCCTGGACATCTACGCGCTGGCGTGCCTCCCTCAGCACCGCCTCGTAGGTGCCGTTGCGTGGTGCATGGTGATTGCGACCACCGCAGTCTTCGGCGGTCTGATCTTCATAGTCTTCTTCTTCTGGGGTGGTTGCGCCTTATTTGGTTTTGAGGCGCTCTTCTTTTTGACCACCTCGTTCCAAGACGGAACTTTGTTCCTCTCCGGGGCTCCTGTTGACGAAGACGCGTCTACGGGCTTTGGCGATGAACCCAGTGTAGCCTCAGCTACGACCATAGATACCTTCTTGCAACCCTTCTTTGAAGGACCCTTTGCCCTCGCTACAGCCGGAGGTGCTGGAGCAAGAGGTCCAAGAGCCGTCGAGGTTGTGACCGCCACCCTTCTTCCATTATTGGCCAGCAGAGGTCTGAGCCGGGGTTCTGGCACATTCGCACGGCCCAATGCCGCCACGACCATACGGGCAACTCTATTTTCATCGAACTCCTGAGGAGGAGAAGCGTTAACGCTTTTTAGGAGTTGGGCAATCTTTGCGTCCATCTCCTCGAGACGCTTGCGTAGCTCGGCGTTCTCTTCCCTCAGGAGCCTGACCTCCTCGTCCCGCTTTTCGCGTCCTCGTATGGAGCAGGCCTCTGCTTCGACTCTCGGCTCCTCCTGCTGGGCCCTGGCCAGCTCTACTTTGGCACGGTGTAAACCAACGTAGTGGCCAGTAGTAGGAGGCCTTCCTCGCCCTCTTTTTGATTTGTTCGGCACTCCTTTGATCGGAGTGACGCTCACCTCAGTGGTCGTCTCTTCCGCGGTGTCGGGAGAGCTGAGCTCAATCCCGACGGACCGCTTTCTCCACAGCCGACTGTTCAGAAGCGACTCCGCTGTCTGCACGCTACAGTCAGACAGCTCAGAATCCGACAGCCTCACACACGCACTCGGCATTCCTTTATTACGTGGCCATGATCCAATATGGAGCCACCCACAATTTTGCGGATGAAGCCCCATCACCGCCCTTTTCAGGCACCACATCAACTCCGCCCGTCACAGGCAAACTATCATTTGGGTTTTTATTTTTGCTAGACATATAAGCCTTGCGTAACCCGTTAGTGTGTCGACCAGTATACCAACGGGGAGAGCAGTAGACGCCGAACAACCCATCGACCATGCATCCCCTCGCGCTGCTTCGCTGCTTACGATTCGAGGTGATTTTTTATAGAGGTTGTCTTCCTCGCGACCCGGGCGTTGAAGCCAAGGTCCTCGGTCCCAGACTTCGGCCGCTAGACATGACAAGGAACCGAAACTGGCATTACGATTTGCGGGTGGTTCACGCCCAGCTGCGCAGTAAAGCACCCACCGGGCCCACCCCACACCGCCCCGTAAAGGAGCAGCACCTACAAACAATAACGGGATGTAAACCGTCGGTTTTCCGCCGAAAACTAGGGATACAGCGAATGTCCGGATGTAAAACTACACACAGACCCTCCTCGAAAACTACGGCGAGTTCTAACCGGCATCATTAAGATGACCGGCTAGCACCCACCCTTCCCTTGGTCTCAGTTTAAGGACATACCCGGGTCCAAGTTGCGATAGCTGTTATACAAAGAGTGGATTTAAAAAACTTGGAATATCGTCCCTATATTCCAGATTTGGCCCCAAGTGACTACTATTTATTCCCTAAAACTAAACAAGAGCTTCGAGGGAACAAATTTTCCAGCGATGAAGAGGATAAGAGCACAAATTCGGCCTCTTTCGACAAAAAAGACAAATCATTTTTTTGCCACGATATAAAAAAGGTGTAATTGTAAGTGGTAAAGCCTAGCTGTGGTCAAGTTACTGCAGCTCGAATATGGGCTGGCTCGACCGGGGAAGCACCACCCTCTCACAGAAGATCAGCGTGAAGTAGTCTTTTGGATGCGTTTCGTCCGATGTCCGGTTGCCTTTTCCCTTTTTCCACCCTTTCCTAGCCCTTTCCTTTTTCCTATCTCTTCCACTTTTTCCTCTCCCTCTTCCCTAATCAAGGATGACAACACATCGCAAAAATATGTAGCGGATGTCTATGGGCAACGGTTCTACCTCCATCAGGTAGGCCGTCTGATCGGTTACCCCTCTTCCTTAAAAAAAAATTAAATGATCGATCTAGTAAATGTATTAGACTTAAAGAAGAATACATAGAGAAAAATAATTTTGACTTTTGTTTGTTACTTTTTACCTCCTATTCCGCGAACTTTTTGACACACTCTCTTAATTCTGTTTTTAGATTCATCTTCTTTTTAACGAGTTTCTTCATAATGAATATCGAAGGTCTTTCGTTGAAATGCACTTTAGATTCTGCGATTTGCTCAAGGATGATAAATTCATTGGAAAATGTTTTCAACAATTGGGATTGAAATGCCCCTTCCCCGCGGTGGGTATTAATTATAAAATTTAATTTCCTTTTTATTATATTTCTAACTTTAATACTTGATGATTTTAGGGAACAGTGCGAACAAAAAACATTAACTTTTCTCTGGAAGATTTTCCCAACGTATTTCCGATACATAAGAGTCGAGTAGACGTTAAATGCTATATCACAGCTACTAATGAAACAATGCTTCAAGTATATTATTACATTACTTTTAAAAATAATAAATCTAGAAGTTAATTCTTAATCTATAGCAACGCTAAGGTTTTCAGAAAGGATAAATCATATACGATTATAGCATTGCATATGTTAAAATTAAAAAAAAAACGTTGAATCACGAAAATAAAGAGAGCTGATTGTTTCAGACCATCTCTAGCAATCTTTTATTAAAGCTTCGCTTTCGAAATTTTGTCATCGGTTCCTTCCCAAATTATTAAACATGCTGGACCTACTTCACGTTTTCATTTGAATACACCACATTATATGAAAATCAGATAACTGCTTTAATTTTATTTAAATCACACAATATTTTGAACCGTATTAATTTTATTTGTAATTTATCTAAATACTTATACTATTATTTAAAAATAACAATAACAATTTATAGATTTTGTACAAAACTTAAAGAGTAGTTCGCCCACATGGTGCTTCCTCATTTCTTGTAAGTCCTTTTGCCAATTTTGGAAGACCTTTTCCAACTTACCCCATTCTTTTACGAATATCGCCCTAGCCGTCCTTTCCATATGTTTTATCTACTATTTTTATTTTAGCCTTCCATAGATATCATTATGAAACTATCTTGGACAGTTGAACTATCATATATCTTAATTTGCAAACTTTCTATCTGATCAATCTGCAAAGACATAAGTTCATTTGTGTTTATAATACACTACAATGTAACTTTCGGCTTTGAATAATCCCAAATAATTTCTTTACTTCATAACTTCATGGTTTTGTTGATGATGTCAATTCGAACTGTAGAATGTCAGCATAAAGTAAAATATCCTCCAACAAAAACAAAAGGTTGACATTGCCAGAACTTTCCATGATTCCAGTGAGAACGAAGCCATAACATTAAAAAGAAGGATTTTTTGCAAAAGTATAAATAATAATAGACAAGAAAAGTGGCGACCAGCTTAAAAAAGGTTTTATGATGTAAGAACGAAAGCAAGAGGTCTATAGGTCTATAGAAAATTATCCATATTCCTATTTGAATGAATTTCATGCAAAGTTTTTGTATAATAAATATGAAGCATTTACGTTTTTCAATTATAAATCAACATAGAATATTGATAAGAAGCTTGGTGTTTAGTATGAATACAAGAACTTGTGTTAGTAGCAATTCCTCCCAATGATACTGGTCATTGATGGAGTCTCGCAGATGGTGTACAGAATTAAAGTTCTGGGGCTCAACTTAGCCCTTCACAAATCCGAGGCAGTTGCTTTCCATTGCCCTAGCAATCGGTCCCCACCGGATAATAAAATTGTTGTGGATGGTACCCCCATTATTATTGTTGAATATATCAAATATCTGGGCTCGTCTTGAACGGTCGATTGACGTGCTTGGAATATTTCGCGCGCTTGGCCCCAAGGACTGTGAAAGCTGTGGTTATGACTGGTGGAAGCTGGAACTTCCGAACGTATTTTGCATATATTTGACAAACTACAGTTGGGTCGAGGGCTTGGCAGACAGTTGGTCCCGCCATCCATACTTTATTTTAAGATACTCCTCTGTTGTGCGCCTCTATTCGCTTACGGACGGGCCAATATGTAGAGTGAAGTATTTCCTCTGCAGCAGTGGGTCCATGTACGGACAGCGGCGGGCTACGGTACGTTTTCGATCCCGTTGCGTCGTTCGTTTCACGGAACGCAGTAATGTATCAGGGTTAAGTGAGTCGGGCTGCCTCCTTCTGAGGCCGTTTTCCTTAGCCATCACCATAAATAATTTGGTCAGGGTGTCTCCTGTTTCCTATGTACAGTCAATTAAAGCATTTATCACAATATTGCAAGAATGAAGTAAGTTTATAAAAGTCAATAAGCATAAAACAAATACCAAAAAATCTTATCAAAAAAACGCTAATCTCGATATGCTTTATAAATATATGCAACGGTGATATCGGGTCGGACTTGGGTCAGGGCATCGAAACTTAATTGGCAAAACAAACCAAACGCGAGCGTCCGCAGGCTGCAGGTTTGATACCTGCTCGTGTTGATTAATTTTTCATTTTATTTTCATTTTCTATTGTAATTTAAATTCAAAAAATGGTTGAACATTGCTTTAATTTATTGACATTATATAAAGTATCAATCATACTCTATAGAAATCATGAAAAAAAAAGGCAAAATATCTTTTAAACATTTTAAGAATTAGTTTTTTTGTGCTCCTTGGCAACCAATACCAGTCGTTCACTCTTATAAAAATTTTTGCAGTAAGATAGACCCGCTAATGTACTATGCAAAAAAAAAATATCTTTATACAAGTAAAGTCAGTGGTGGCCTAGAGGTTAAAGACCCGCCTCTCGTGCATGAGGGCGCGGCTTCGATCCTGGCAAGTACCAATGTGATTTATCCGAGTGATATGTACTTTCTAAGCAATCTTTAGACACCTTGGCGGACGGTAAAGGAAAACGTCGTGAGGAAACCTGGACTTATAATTTCACAATTATAAGTTTGAAAGCACCAACCCGTCTTGAGCAAGCTTGGTGATTAATGCTGAAACCTTCTCCATGTGAGAAGAGGCTTTTGCTCAGCAGTGGCCTCTGATAGGCTGATGACGAGGGAGGACGACGATACAAGTAAATAAATCTAAAACCTATTGCAGCTGCTACTGAAGTCCACGCGTAAATTTACCTATAACTTTGCAATTATGTTTATTAAAAAGAATACCATTAAAAGTCAATCATAATTTGATATTCATCTAAAAATGTTTTATTTTTTTAATATGTCATTTGTATCAAATAAACGTAGTGGTTTACAAGTGGTATCGTTTTCGGAAATGGTCAAAATAATAAAACAAATCCTTTTAGCACTGACAATATGTTCAATATATTTAGTTCACTGTGTAAGTATATTTTCTTTCCATATTTACACACCCTGCAAAATAGAATAACAATATTATTCAATTTTATTATAATTTCACACAGCATTATTGTTACAAATTTAAAATGTAGTATAAAAAGACACACGCAGCAAATTGTACTCTTATACTTATATTGTACTCTTATACTCTAATTGTAGTCAATTTCTGAGATATTTCTTGCCCCAATTTAAATTTGCTTCCATAAGAAGTAAATATTAAATCAATAAGACCTTTGTAAAATATCTATCATTTTAACAGCGTTTAGAAGTTATTCCGGAAAGGGTAAGTGTTAATTATATGAATGAGAAGTATTTTTATAACTACTCCGTAAAAGTCCGGAGGTCCAGCAGGAACAGCTCTTATTTCTTTAATATTGAGATGACGAACAAACAAGAATGGAATAATAATGTGACGGTTGGTAACAATGAAATTATGATGTTCCTCATAATTTATTTAAAAGTATTATTGAAGCAAAATTGTACCCAACCATGATAACTTAAGTTTTTCGGTTATTGTAAAATAACTGTTTTCTTCTATATCCTATATAGATCTATCTTCTATACCCTATACTCTTAAGATTAGTATCATATTATGATAAATGTTGCCAAATGTCACTGCAAATTAGGACTATATGGAGCTCAAATATTTATTAGGGTAATAAGAGTGTACGGCACAACCTCCTTTGAGGCAGCGAGCCTCGTAGCCGGATATGCCGCCTGGGACCTCGAATCGAAGCTCCTCGCGTCGCTCTATTAATGGCGCACAGAGACGGATGAGCGAGGCAAACGTCTGATGTCTCGATAGATTGAAGCACCCAGGACGAAGCTCCGCCAGATCCGGATGGCGGAATGTCAGACGTGCTTAGCGCAACCCACGGTAGGGAAAGAAGCTGTATCGGCGGTAAGGCCCGTTCTAGAGAAGTGGCTCAACAGGAGCCACTGCGTCCTCAGCTTCCGGCAGACGCAGGTACTTACCACAGACGGGTAGTTCGAGAAGTACCTTTGTCGCATATACCGGGAACAGACGTCCCAGTGTTACCATTGTATTGACTGTCGCAAGAATATGGCGCTGCATACGTTGCCGGAGTGCCCAGCTTGAGCCGAGCAGCGTCGTGACTTGGTTGCAGCCTTAGGTGCTGCGGAAGCCTCTCGCTTCCAGCTGTTGTGTGTGCCATGGTAGGAAGCGAGACAGGGTGGTGTGCCATGGCCACCTTTTGCGAAGTTGTGTTGCTCGCAACAGAGGTGGCGGAAAGAGAGAGAGAGGCTGCCTCCTCTTTACCCTAGGGCACGGCCTGTCGAGGGCAGATTCGGGGCATCTTGTCGTCTGACAACAGCTGCAGTCTTTGAGGCGGCGGCGTGTGTTCTAGTTACACACTTGAGACTTGTAGCCGGGTGACGGGTTCAAAGTGGGTTACGAGGCCCGTCTGACCATCTGGTGGGTCAATATTTGTCGGGGGGTAGCGACGAATGCTTTGGCGATACCCGCCCCTCTGACCCACTTGAACATGAGGAACACGGGTTGGTTTTTAATCCATAAGACTCTGATAATCCCTTTCACCTTTCCCCGAGGGCGGTGAGCCGCCATAGGGATTTTCCAACCAGACACCAAAAAAAATGGAGCTCATATTTGCATATAAAAGACAGAAACATCCAAGGATGGAACAACGTTATAGGAGAGGATATAATACAAAACATATCGTTAACAACAAAAAAATTATATAGTTATTTTAATATAAAATTCTTAAAAAATATATTAATGTTTAGAGAATCTTAGAACAATGTGTGAGTCAGATTACTCACGATAGAATACTTGATTTTACTTATCTTTTGGTAAAGAAACGAGTCCCAACAACAAAAACACACCTAAAGTTTCAAAGTAATCAATAAACATACAGTTCAAGATGAATTTTGTTTTTTAGGTCCAGAAAATTTTGTTAGTTGAGTGTTATTATATATTTTTTTTTAATTTCGACTGGTTAGTGACTAGACTTTCATTCCAGTCGTTGGAAGGTGGAAATGAAGTCGTAGGTGGTAAATACGCTATTTTAGTATCAATCTATTTACCTTTTTTTTTTATGAAGACACCTTAATTATAACTCGAAGGAAACACAGACTCAGGCAAAACCTGCCCAATTCCTTGCTGTGAGCATGAGGACGAAGGTAGCGTATCCCTTCCTCCAGATGCGAGGAAGATCGACAACGAAAGGATGGTGACCCGCAGTGCGTCTGGTTCCAAGATGCTAAAAAGGAAATGTGAGAATCAAATCGTGTAAATCCTGTGCACACTTTCCAGAGTGTATCCAGTAGAATACCGAAAGGCTTGCTACTTTTCACCTATACTCTAGGGTGACTATATGAGCCCCAGCAAGTCAGATGATATTCAGCAGAACCTGCGCAGATGTGGCAACAGTATTCCACACGCGACGGGACCGGTGCTTTGTATAAATAAAAAAGCTGTCCCGACATGAAGCTGCCGCACCTTTGCAAGGACTCCGAGTTTCCTTGCAGCATATTTAGCTTTGGAATCAATGAACCGAGAAATTTAAGATTCAAGGATACCTAAATACCTAGTGATGGAAGATGATCAAAGTATTCCAAGGATACGTTCCGAAAAGTTGTAACATAATTTTTTGCTATGAATTATGCCTGGTTTGACGGTTTTGATTGGTGACTTTGTCAAGGATCTTAGGCTAGGATTCATTGTTTATGTAATTATATTCCTGAGCTTTTTGGTAACATCAGATAAAAACACAGTTATGAATTGATATCGATCTAGATTTTAGGCCATCTGCAACTATACAGAGAGAGAGAGAGCATATAGACAGAACATGGTAATTTCACGTTTCAGAAAGGCTGCTAATGGGGCATTACCAATCTGGTAAAACGTAACACCATAGAAAAGCAGTTTTTTTCACAGTCAAAGTACAAAAAAAGTCTTAAAAAGGTCGGTTGACGAGAACAAAGACATTTCTATAGAGGGAGTGAAAAATTATTATAAGAACGCGACTTGCTGCCTGAATGAGGGTTTCTAAATAAGTTGAGGATAAGAGTTTCTTCTAACTAAATAAAAACATTACAATGCTTCAATTTTACATTTAGATAAATTATACTGTATCTTACGGGTAAATTAAATGCATTTTTTTGAATTTTCCATTACATTTCAAGGCCATGCAGCATCTAATACGATTCAAAACAAAAACATACCCTTTGTTGCTGCCCTAGTTTCAGAAATTCTAAGGTCGATTTATAGCTCCTGATAGCAGAACACAGTTTTTAATACATTTTATCTTTTTTTAGGTCGATGATTTGCAAAAAAAGTGTATAATAAACATAATTCTGTTTTTTAGCTCCATCTTATTTTTAACGAGTTTCTTCATAATGAATATCGAAGATCCTTCGTCGAAATGCACTTCAAATTCTGCGATTGGTTAAAGAATATCCATTTTATTAAAACACTTGTTAAAGAAATGGGATGGAAATGCCCATTTCCCGCGGTGAGTACTAATTATAGAATATTATTTCTTAGTTTGTATATTTCTAACTTTGATATTTGGTAATTTTAGGGAACTATGAGAACAAATAACATTAACTTTTCCCTGGAAGATTTTCCCAACGTATTTCCGATACAAAAGAGTCGAGTAGACGTTGAATGCTCGATCACAGCTACTAATGAAACAATGCTTCAAGTATATTATTACATTACTTTTAAAAATAATAAATCTAAAAGTTAATTTTTAAACTAGGGTAAGGTTGAGGTTTATAGAAGGAATAAATTATATAGGAATATAACTTTGAATACTTTGAAATTAATAACAATTTTGTTTCAATTAAATATGGAGAGCCGATTGTGGCCGACCCTCTGCAAAAATCTTTTATTTCCAAATTCTTGTACTTGCTAGACGTACCTCACGTTTTTATTTCAATACACCACAAAACAACAACAAAAATAATAATAATAAGAATAATTTATTTTATTCAGATAATTATACTACTTCAACTGTAGCTTCGTTGTAAGTACTTAAAGAGTGATTCGTCTCCATGGCGCCTCCTTTTGCTGTAAGTCCTTTTGCTAATTTGGAAGACCTCTTCAAACTTACTCCAATCTTTTATCTCTCTAATCATTCTTAACCCTGTCGTCATCGGCCTATCAGAGCCCACTTCTAAGCAAAGACCTCTTCTCACATGCAGAAGGTTTGAGCATTAATCACCACACTTGATCAAGACGGGTTGGTAATTTCAAACTTATAATTGTGAAATTATAAGTCCAGCTTTCCTCACTATGTTTTCCTTCACCGTCTTAACCCTTTCGTGTCTGTTATTTTTGACCCATCTTTTTCTTCAACTATTTTTCCTTTCACCTTCCCTTGGAAACCTTTATGTAACTATCACGTCTTATCCTCTAATCATGTGTCCCGTGCACTTTTATTTTGCTCTTTTTCGTAATGGTAATATTCTCCATTTAATCTCCCGTCTTTACTCCTAACACGATGGCCCGCCGTATTTCGTTGGCATGCAACCATTTTGTTATGGCCCATGTTTGTCTCCTTATATACACATTTTTTTGTCTTTCATTGTCATCTTATGCTTATATACTAGCTTTTAAGTATGGTAGAACCTAGCTGTGATGAGTTACCATAGTTCGAACACTGGCTGGGCCGACAAGGAAGCATCACCCCCTCACGGAATATCAACATGAAGTGGCCTTCGAATCTACTTCGCTCAACATTGTAACCTTCGGAATCCAATAAAGGCGCATTCTATAATTTCACTCGGCAGTACTGAGTTCTTCAAGTGTAAACTTTAGAATAAAAAGACACGCACAATACATTACACTGACACTTTCTAAATTTATCAATAGATAATGAAAAAATTATAAAGAATTTCTGAGATATTTATACCTCAATTTTTAATTTGCATATATAAGAAGTGAATATTAAATTATTATTAAGACCTTTGTAAAATATCTGTCATTTTTACAGAGTTTAGAAGTTATTCCGGAGAGAGTGAGTGTTAAGTATATGAATAAGAAGTATTTTTATAACTATTCCGTCAAAGTCCGGAGAGCTAGCAGGAACAGCTCTTATTTCTTTAATATTGACATGACGACCAAACAAGAATGGATTAATAATGTGTCCGTTGGTAACAATGAAATTATAATGTTCTTCATAATTTACTTAAAATTATCACTGGAGCAAAAGTTTATCCAAAAATATTTTTTCACTTTTTTCGATTTTGTAAAATAAATGTTTTTGTTTTACACCTTATACGGTTAAGGTTAATGTCACATTTTGGTAAATGCAGTCAAATGAGCTCATGGTCTCCTTTCATTGTACATCTTCATCACACCTGAATGAAGCCATAGGGCCCCTCCATGCACTACATCAATGGCCCATCATCCATTATCCCAGGCCCATAACAAAGGATTGTAATAAGTTGTCTGCGACTGTGTTTCCTAGCACGAATAATTTAGATGACCAACTAAATTTCTTTTAACCTTTAGGTGCTATCTTAAAAAACTTCATCCAATTTTAATTAAATCAAATATAAAAGACAGCACATATTATGACAGAATCATTCAAGAAGGGAAGAACGTAAAATCGAAGGACATAATACCGACGAGGTTTTAGGGCAGTTAAAGAGTAACTATTATATCTGATATTTTGATAATACGAATATAAATAAGAAATGCTTCTAGTGGACCTTATTTCTTTTGACTAGTATAAGTCATAAGAGTTTTAATGAAATGGCTTAAAAAAACTTGCACCAACAGCTGTATTTAAACATTATCGCTCCGACTTTTTATCCCAGAGCTTGATCTCAGAATGAAGAGGAAATAAGAGTTTAAGAATTCTCTGCCATCGTCACATAATAATTTCTATTACACCAAGTTAAATATTACCTTTGTTTAATATTCATAATGAAAAAGATAAATGTATTATTCAATTACTATAATATAAAGATTCTAAGGAATATATTAATGTGTAGACATTCTTACAGCAATATGTGTCTGAATACTAACGACATGCAAAACAATCGGAATTTGCTGATTTGGATGAATTCACCATACTTTTTTGAGTTAGTTAAGAACCAGTCACCACAGTAGAAGAAACACCTAAAGTAACACAATAAAAAAATATAAACCACTATTTCAAGATGGAATTTTGCTTTTAAAGTGTTCAAAATTTTGTTCGTTCGATGTTAATTTTATTAAAACGTATAACGTGTAAAATTATACACAACACACTTTAGAGTAATCGGAACTGTAACAGGTAGTTCATGGGTGGATGGATGGATGTAGGGATGTATGGATGGTTGTATACATGGATGGATGAATCGATGGATGGATGCATGAATGGATGGTTATTATGTTTCAGAAAAAAAAATGGCTGAACTATACAAAATTTATCTTGATATACTTATTTAACCTGTTATGTGTACGTGTTTATTCTCCAATTTTTCATAAAGATAAATTTAAAGTATATGTTACGGGTAAATTAAATGCAGTTATTTGCAATATAATTGCTGACCCAAAAAACAAAAAGAAACCCTTTTGCTATTTTTAGGATTTCTAAGGGCGATTACTTGCTGATTATAAATGTAACGTAAAATATACATAATTTAGTATATGTTTTACGTTTGTTTAGGTTGATGACTGGCAAAAAAAACTAATAATAAACATAATTCTGTTTCTAGATTCATCTTATTTTTAACGAGTTTCTTCATAATGAAAATCGAAGATCCTTCGTTGAATTGCACTTTAGATTCTGCGATTTGTCCAAGGATAATAAATTTATTGGAAAACTTTTTCGAAAATTAGGTTGGAAATGCCCATTTCCCGCGGTGGGTACAAATTATAAAATATTATTTCTTGGTGCGTGTATTTTCAACTTTCATATTTGGTGATTTTAGGGAACATTACGAACAAAAAACGTTAGCTTTTCCCAGGACGGTTTTCTCAACGTTTTTCCGATATAAAAGAGTCGAGTGGACGCTGAATGCTCGGTCACAGCTACTAACAAATATATGCTGCTAGTATATTATTACGTTTCTTTTAAAAATAATAAATCTTGAAGTTAATTTTTAACCTAAAGTAACATTAAGGTTTTCAAAATGAATAAATTATTATATACTAATATAGCAGTGCATATGTTAATGTTGATTTACGAAAATATAGAGATCTGATTGTTTCAGGCTCTCTCAAACAATCTTTTATTGAAATTCCTTCCCAAAACACTTTTACTTGTTGGACCTACTTCACGTTTTCATTTGAATACACCATATTACATACTATAACCTACAACCGCATTCTGTTATATTTTTATTTATATTCTCTATTATATTTTTATTTATAGTCTTCATGGACAGGAGAATAATATAAAAGTCAAGTTAAACTTTAAGATACATTCGTAAAAATATAATTATGTTAAATAGATCTATTTGTTATTTTATATATTATTTTCGATTGTTTTTTTAATATTAATAATGATTTTATATTCTATATAAATTTTACAATAGACATCTTGACAGATGTCTTAACCTAATTCACTTATTGAGATTTGTTTTAGTTGTTGTATTAATTTTACTTACTGTTTTTACCTGACCCATAGATTTTTTTTATTTAATATTAACTCTGTGTAATACATATATCACATTTCACATTGAACAAAAAAAAATTAAGTTCATTTAATTTTTTCAATAACTATTTGACATCCAATACATATTTATTTTCTCAAAAGAGCCACCGTAAGTTGCATCGTTAGATGGTCACGCACCCAGTGAATAAAAATGGCAATTTCAAAATTCAAGAGCACTATTTATCATCATCATCATCATCATCAGCCGAAAGACGTCCACTGCAGGACATAGACCTCCCCCAAGGATCTCCACGGCGACCGGTCTTGTGCCACCCGCATCCAGCGGATTCCCGCGACCTTTACCAGATCGTCAGTCCACCTTGTTGGGGGCCTACCCACGCTGCGTCTATCGGTTTGTGGTCGCCACTCAAGAACCCGTTGGCCCCATCGGACTTCGGTTCTACGAGCAATGTGCCCCGACCACTGCCACTTTAGTGTTGCAATTCTTCGGGCTATGTCGGTCACTCCCGTTCTTCTGCAGATCTCCTAATTCCTGATTTGATGACGCAGTGAAACTCCGAGCATAGCCCTCTCCATTGCCCTTTGAGTGACCTTGAGCTTTTTAATAAGGCCTACCGTGAGCGGCCACGTCTCAGTGCCGTAAGTTAGCACTGGCAACACACACTGGTCGAAGACTTTTTTCTTGAGACACTGCGGTATTCTGGACGAAAAGATTCTGCGTAGCTTCCCGAAAGCAGCCAAGCCGAGTTGGATTTAACGATTGACCTCTTTCTCGAAGATGGACTTACCTAACTGGACCGTTCGTCCCAGGTATACGTAACTGTCAACAACTTCGAGCGTAGAGTCTCCGATCTTTATAGGAGTCGGTACTACATGGACATTAGACATAATTATCGTCTTCTCCATGTTCATCTTAAGACCAACTCGTTCGGAGGCTGTACTGAGATCATCGAGCATTGTACTCAGGTCGTTCACGGTCTCAGCCATGACTACGATATCATCAGCAAACCGAAGGTGTGATAAGTACCATTTATGTTGATGCCAAGTCCCTTCCAGTCCAGAACCTTGAAGATGTCCTCCAGTGCAGCGGTGAACAGTTTTGGGGAGATAACATCTTCTTGTCTGACACCAAGCTGCAGAGGTATTGGTTTCGAGGTCTGATCTTGTAATCGGACTGACATGGTGGCGTTTTCGTACAAACCCTTCAGCACTTCAATATATACGGGTAATCTACTTGGCACCGCTGGAGGGACTGCAGTACAGCCCAGGTCTCGATCAAATCAAAGGCTCCCCCCGCCTTCAGTAGCTCGGCCTTTATTCCGTCATCACCCGGTGCCCTGTTATCTTTAAGCTGTTTGAGAGCCATTCGAATCTCGTGCAAGCTGACGTCCGGGATATCTTCGGAGTAATGTCGGGTTAATTTCGCTCTTGGATCGTCAGCGAGATTGGAAGCGGGCTCTCTTGCATACGTATATAGCTGTCTATAGAAAGTCTCTACTTCCCTCAAAAGCTCAGGCCTCGACGATATGATTCTGCCATCGTCAGTCCTTAGCTTGTTTAACCGGCTATGCCCAGCAGTCAGATCTCTTGCAAAAACTTTGAAATCTCTGTTTCGCTCTATAGCATCTGCGATACGAGTATGTTTGGTATTATACCGACGTAGGTCACGCTTCAGAGACTTTGAGATCCGCTTGTTGAGCTGCCGGTATCGATAAGTATCACTTGACGAACGCAAAATCATCTCACGTCTTTCCTCCGTAACCTCGAGAGTATAGTCTGAGAGCGTTCTGGTGTTATTGGTACGGCGGGTCTTAAAGTACTTGGACCCGACCGTACGGATAGCTTCTACGAACCCGTCATTGTACTCGTCCACATCGCCATGTAGGCATACGAAGCGATTTTGGAGTTCGAGCTGGAAACTTTCGCAGTTTTGGATTTGGATGGGTACTGGCCGGAGTGTAGACTTCATGAAGCGAGATCTCTTGAGCACGATATTAAGATTCAATGTGCCTCTTATCATACGGAGATCGCTGCCGCACTTAAGCGAGTTGATCACAGAGACATCATTGATATGTGCTTTTTTGTCGACATGATGAAGTCTATCTTATTCTTGGTTACCCCGTCGGGGCTGATCCAGGTCCACTTTCTCTGTTCACGCTTTTTGAAGAAGGAGTTCATCATAAAGAGTTCCTCCTTCTATATGAAGCCATGTGGCCCCGATGATTCCGACTTCCAAACCCAAACTGTCCCAGTCGTAACTCTTCACCGCTTCGTCCTAGCTTGGCATTGAAGTCTCCCATGACAACGCTGTAGTGGGTTCTGGAGCTATGTAGGGCTCTGGAGATGTCATCATACATAATTTCCACCTCATCGTCTGAGTGTGCCGAGGTCGGGGCGTACACCTTTTTTTTCTTAACGCAGTGAAAGGTTTTATATCTACCCCTCCGTCTAAGGGTGACGGAGGTGGTTATGTAGGATTCACGGGCGAGAAGGGCCGTGCTACCCACTAAAACACCAGGGGTCACTCTTCGTTGCCGCCTAGTGGATCGCCACGGGAATCGCCGAAGCATACATCCGCGACGATTCGATGGCGAGCCGCGAACGGCCCCCTCCCCTCCGAGGGCTCATTCCAAGTGACCAGGAGCGTCCCCCCGCCTGGCGGGCTTGCTTAATCGTGAGAGGGCTACCTCTTACCCTTCCCACCCAAGCCCACGCGGCCAGTCTCCAACCATCTACCGACGAGCGCAAGCGCCCGACGGCAGGCAGAGCGGAAACCGACCGACCACAAGCGAACTCAGGCCTCCGGAGAGACCCGAGTTTCCCCACTCCCTCAAGATAACCACGGACGGCCTCCTGCCAGAACCGTGGCCGTCCGACTCCCAGGGCTGAACCCCCAGCCCTCCCCCCCCCCGCGACTGATGACACCGGAATAAACCGTTGGGCGAGGGGGTCGTCACGTCCCGACGCCGGATCGGGGCGTACACCTGAATGACTTTCAATGAATACCGTTTGGTTATTCTGAGTATCAGGAGTGCCACCCTGGTCGACACATTCTCGATCTTCACTACATTGTTGACAAGGGACTTGTGGACGAGAAATGAGACGAGAAAGGTGCACCCTGGGACTGAAGCTCGCCTTTCCGGAAATACAGGAAGTTACCGGATTTAAGGATTATCGAGTCCTGCCCCTCTCTTCGGATTTCAGATAATCCTAGGATTACTTGCTCAATTCGTGTTGTGCATGTTGGGGGGTTTGAGCCATATTCGCCACGCTTGACAGGCGGGTTTGCGATCGCAGTCAGATATAAACTGTACTCGGATGACACTGCTGCCTGTCATCCGGTTTTTATTCCCTTAGTCGCCTTTTACGACACCCACGGGAGGAAATGGGGTGGTTACATTCTAAGCCGGCACCACACAGCTATACACACACAGACATACAATATTTATAGAAAGACTAATTGTAAATGTAGAGTCATGATATTAGAACATTTTAAAAATATATATTTTAGAAACCTTAAAAATTTCTCCTTTATTCATTCTAACATAATTTTATTTTTCTTTAATAAAGTTATTTAAACAATTGAAGTAGGATCATGAGCGAATTCGTCCAAATAACTGCCATATATCTTAATTTACAAACTTTCTATTTAAACAATCTGCAAAGAAATAAGTACATTTGTGTTTATAATACACTAACATGTGACATATTTGGGTTTTAAATAATCCCAACTGATTTCCTCAATTCAGGAATCTATGGTTCTGTTCATATCGTCAATTTGAGTTCTAGCATAAAATAAATTAGGCGAACAGATAAATAATAACAGACGAGAGAAGTGAAAACCAGATTAGAAAAGGTTTCGTGACGTAAGAACTAAAACAAGAGGTCTCCAGGATATATTGATGGTTTGCAAGATAGTATCTAAATAACAAGGAAGGATTAAAATTAACCATATTCCTATTTTAATGAATTTCAAACAAAGTTTTTGTATAATTAATATGAAGCATTTACGTTTTTCAATTATAAAACAACATAGAATATTTATAAGAAGCTTGGTGTTTAGTAGAACGACAAGAACTTGTGTTAGTAGCAATTCCTCCCAATGATACAGGTCATTGATGGAGTGTCACAGATGGTGTACAGAATTAAAGTTCTGGGGCTCAACTTAGCCCTTCACAAATCCGAGGCAGTTGCTTTCCATTGCCCTAGCAATCGGTCCCCACCGGATAGTAAAATTGTTGTGGATGGTACCCCCATTATTATTGTTGAATGTTTCAAATGGCTGGACTCGTCTTGAACGGTCGATTAACGTGCTTGGAACATTTCGCGTGCTTGGCCCCAAGGACTGTGAAAGGTATGGTGATGACTGGTGGAAGCTAGAACTTTCGAACGTATTTTGCATATATTTGGCAAGCAATACTAGTGATTCACTCTGTCGATCTATTCTAATATAAAAACTTATGGCAGTAAGAAAGACCCGCTAATATACTAAGTAAAAAAAATCTATATACAGGTAAAAAAATAAAACGAAAAGCGATTGCAGCTACTGCTGAAGTCCACACATAAATATATCTATAACTTTTGCTAATTTAGTATACTAAAAGAATACCATTAAAAGTCAATCATAATTTGGAATGCATTTAATAATGTTTCAATATGCAAATATACGAGTATCATTTGTAGAAAAAAACTTAGTAATTTACAAGTGGTGTCATTTACCAAAACAGTCAAAATGTTGAAACAAGTCCTTTTAGTACTGGGCACATGTTTAATATATACAGTTTGCTGTGTGAGTACAATTCTAATTCGTCTTTATTGATCCTGCAAAAAGAAATTAGAACAATATTAATATTAGTATTAGTTATAAACCGGTGTAAAATATAAGATAAGACACAAGCAATACATTATACTCCGATAGTCTCTATTTTTATCAATAGATAATAATAAGGGATTTCTGAGATATTTTTAAAACAATTTTAAATTTGCATATAAAAGAAGTAAGTATTAAATTATTATTAAGCCTTTGTAAAATATCTGTCATTTTTACAGAGTTTAGAAGTTATTCCGGAGAGAGTGAGTGTTAAGTATATGAATGAGAAGTATTTTTATAACTATTCCGTCAAAGTCCGGAGGGCGAACAGGAACAGCTCTTATTTCTTTAATATTGACATGACGACCAAACAAGAATGGAATAATAATGTGACGGTTGGTAAAAATAAAATTTACTTCAGTTAGTATAATTTATAAATAAATATCAGTTTCCATCATTCCTAGATTGTTTTTGATGATTTACTTGAAATTATTAATCAAGCAAAAATTTTATCCAAACACAATATTTTGATTCTTTTCAGTTTGTAATATTTATTTTTTGTTCCACAACTTACACTGTTAAGATTAGCGTCACATTTCGGTAAATGCAGCCAAATGAGGGGAAGGCCACCATCCATCCCTCTTTGTGCATTTTCATCACATCTGGATGAAGGCCATAGGACCCTTCCATGCACCACAATCCACGATCCATTATCCATTATGTCCATTACAAAGGAGTGTTATCAGTTTTCTGCGACTGTGTTTCCTAGCACGAAAAATTTGGATGAATTACAGGAAATATTTATGTTTTGCGTAACTGAGATAAGGAGTACCATTTAAATTTCTTTTTACCATTAGGTGCTATCTTAAAAAACCTCATCATGTTTTAATACAAACAATAATAAAAGTAACTGTCGTAAGGTGCGCCCTACACATTACATCAGAAACATGGAAGGATGGAAGGACATAATACCAAAGGTTTTGGGGCAGTTAAAGAGAAACTATTATATCTGATATTTTGCTCATACGGAGATAGATAAGGGTGCAAGTAAAAGTAAAACCCATGAAGGAAATGGTTCTAGTGGACAAAATACCTTTTGACTACAGAATATAAGTCATAAGAGTTTTCTTGATATAGCTTCAAAAACTTGCACTAACAGCTGTACTTGTACATGAGCGTGCCAACTATTTGATCCCAGAACCTGATCTCAGAATAAAGAGGTAGTAAGAGTTTAAAAATTATCTGCCACCGTCAAATACTAATTTCTATTACGCTGAATTAAATATAGAAACTTTGTTTAATATTAATAATAATAAAGAAAAATGTATTATTCAGTTATTATAATATAAAGTTTCTACGAAATATATTAATGTTCAGAAAATCTTACAGCATATGTGTCTGAATACTCACGATAAGTTAAAAAACCGGAATTTGCTAATTTCGATAAATTCACCATATTTTTTGGAGTTAGTTAAGAATCAGTCACAACAGTAGAAGCAGACCTAAAGTGACATAATATAAATTTATAAAACACTAGAAACAATATGGAATTTCGTTGTGTTCAAAATTTTATTCGTTAGATGTTAATTTTATTAAAACGTAATATTACAGACAACTTTCATAAATTTACTTTAGAGTAATGGGGACTCTAGAAGGCACTTCATTACTTGAATGTCGGACTTCTTGTGTCGGACGGCCAAGAGAGACCCGGGAATAGGCTGCCATGAGTGCAGCGCTACGGTGGACTCGGCCCAGCACACCCTCGAGGTGTGTAAGAGATGGTCTGCGCAGCGCCAAGACTTTGTGGACTCTCGGTGGAGTGGACGTGTCGCTTTCGAGTATCGCGGAGAAGATGCTCGAGAGTGACAATCCTGGCTGGCGATGTCCTCCTTCTGTGAGACGGTCATGTTCACCAAGGAGGCATCTGAGCGGGATAAGAAGGATGAGGCTAATGCACCCTACCTCCGCAGATGACTGACGAGGGTGAGACTGAGACGATTTCAACGCCTCCAATAGCACCCCTGCTCTCCGGGCTGGGGTCGGGCTGGTAACCCGGCTCCAGTGAAAGCCCGGCATGGTCGGGGCGATCCTAATTGCCGGGATCGCCCCCTTTCTCCGAGAGACTAAGTCTGGTCTTCGCCAGGACCGCCCAGTCGCTGGTGTGCCCTGTTGCTGACAGATCCGGGGTACTCTGACATAGCGGCCGATGGCTTTCGCAGTGGTTTTAGTGAGTAGGGACCTGCTCCGGCCGAGTCTCACACATCCCCTCCGGTTCCACCAAGGCCGGTTGAACGGTTCGTAAAAAGAGTTTCCCTGCGTCATTAAAAAAAGGATTCATCGTTTATATATTTACATGACTGAGATTTTTGGTAAAACTGGATGAAAACACTTTTGGGGATTATTCTTGAGCCACGTAGAGAGGGACCATATAGAGAGAGAAAGAGAATAAGTTTGTGATAAGCCTTTGTTCCAGCTAAATATAAACATCGAGATTACCAAATTTACATAAAGATAAATTAAAACTACATGTTACCACTTAATTAAATGCAATTATTGCGTTTTTCTGGTACAATCATTGAATGCAAGGCATTTCAGGATAAAATACGACCCAAAAAACAAAAAGAAACCCTTTTGCTATTTTTAGGATTTCTAAGGGCGATTACTTGCTGATTATAAGTAACGTAAAATATGTACACATTTTTGTATGTTGTAGGGCTTTTTAGATTGATGACTGGCAAAAAAGAAACTATTTTATAATAGACATAATTCTGTTTTTAGATTCATCTTATTTTTAACGAGTTTCTTCATAATGAATATCGAAGATCCTTCGTTGAATTGCACTTTAGATTCTGCGATTTGTCCAAGGATGATAAATTTATTGGAAAACTTTTTCGAAAATTAGGTTGGAAATGCCCATTTCCCGCGGTGGGTACATATTATAAAACATTATTTCCTGGTGCGTTTATTTCCAACTTTCATATTTGGTGATTTTAGGGAACATTACGAACAAAAAACGTTGGCTTTTCCCTGGACGATTTTCCCAACGTTTTTCCGATACAAAAGAGTCGAGTGGACGCTGAATGCTCGGTCACAGCTACTAACGAATCTATGCTGCTAGTATATTATTACGTTTCTTTTAAAAATAATAAATCTTGAAGTTAATTTTTAACCTAAAGTAACATTAAGGTTTTCAAAATGAATAAATTATTATATACGAATATAGCAGTGCATATGTTAAAATGATGTTTTACGAAAATATAGAGATCTGATTGTTTCAAGCTCTCTCAAACAATCTTTTATTCAAATTCCTTCCCAAAACACTTTTACTTGCTGGACCTACTTCACGTTTTCATTTGAATACACCATATTATAATAGACTAAAACTACTGCTTTAATTTTATTTAAATCAAACAATATTTTGAACAGTATTCATCTTTTTTGTAATGTGTAATGTATATAAAAACATATACTGTAAATAACAATAATAATTAATATTATTCCGACAATTACACTATGGAGCGGTTGTACAATACTTAACAAGTAATTCGTCGAATTTGCTGTTAGTCAAACAATTTTATTCATACGACATATTTGGGTTTCATGTGGATTTAGCGATTTGGTTTTCTTTTCACTACAATTCATTTTATTATAATAAAATATAAGAACATAGTAAACAATCCTATAGAAACGACAATTTCAAAATTCAAGAGTAATATTTTGTTTATATTTTATTGTAACAGTATTTATAGAAAGACTAACTGGAAATATAGAGTCATGATGTTGGAACATTTTAAAAATATTTTAGAAACTGGAGTATCGGGAGCGGGCGATGCAATTAAAGCAAGCGTTTCATACAACTGTTTATTCTTAACTAATGACGGCGGGGGGTAAGACGACCCCTGTAGGCCGTTACAATAACTTGGTAGATATGTAGGTATACATATAATATACTTCATACAGTACAGAAACCTTAAAAGATTTCTCCTTTATTCATTCTAACATAATATTTTTTATTTTAATAAAGTTATTTAAACAATTGAAGTAGGATAATGAGCGAATTCGTCCAAATAACTGCCATATATCTTAATTTACAAACTTTCTATTTAAACAATCTGCAAAGAAATAAGTACATTTGTGTTTATAATACACTAACATGTGACATATTTGGGTTTTAAATAATCCCAAATGATTTCCTCAATTCAGGAATCTATGGTTCTGTTCATATCGTCAATTTGAGTTCTAGCATAAAATAAATTAGGCGAACAGATAAATAATAACAGACGAGAGAAGTGAAAACCAGATTAGAAAAGGTTTCGTGACGTAAGAACTAAAACAAGAGGTCTCCAGGATATATTGATGGTTTGCAAGATAGTATCTAAATAACAAGGAAGGATTAAAATTAACCATATTCCTATTTTAATGAATTTCAA
>JAAAKD020130565.1:0-25197 GCA_010014825.2 Danaus melanippus | reverse complement strand
TCGTGGTTGGGGAGGGCACTGCAGTCTGCGCATGAACGGGCGTGGTGAGCGCCAGAACCGAGCATGACAGAAACAGGCTGGACGACCACAGGGATCGGGATGACATCATGACTACCCAACAGGTTGAAGACGGAACAAATCGTCTTCGTTCCTATTCTGTATGATATAACATAACAACTCTTTCTTAATCTCCGTCTACCGGCTCTGTTGCGAACTGTGACAAATTGGCGACAGGTGAGGGGGGTAGCCGAAGGGGGATTCAGTCCCTTATGAAAAGCATTTTAAGGACGAAGCCGCACCCGTCGCATAGCGTTTCAAGCAAGTCGTCCCGTCCTGATCGAGGTGAATCCTGCCATGAAACGCCGGTCCTTTCTTTCTGCTGCTTCCGTTGCACCGCTGCTGGGGGTGGCTGATCCGGCCCTTGCCTCAGGCAATGCCGATGATGGGACGAGTTCGAGCGGTGAGTTCGACATTGTCGCCAAGTTTGTTGGACCGGGGCCATCTGGCGTTGCCGTGCTGCCCGATGGCCGCATGTTCGTCAGCTTTCCGCGTCACGCCGATAACCATGCCGGTGCCACACTGGGTGAGGTCAAGGGGGGCGTGGTGGTGCCCTATCCGTCAGCCGAGCTCAGCCTCCCATCCGACAGGGCCCCGGCAGATCGCCTGATGTCTGTCCATGGCATCGCCCATGATTCTGCCGGGCGGCTATGGGTGATCGATGATGGCAAACTTGCGGGCCACGACATTCCTGAAGGGGCGGCCAAGATTGTTTGCATCGACCCGGTTAGCAACCGCGTCACGCACAAGATCCTGCTCAAATCCCCGGTCATGCTGCCGAACAGTCATATGAATGATCTGCGCGTTGCCCTGTCGGTCGGTGCCAAGGGAACCGTCTTCGTGACGGATTCCTCGTTCGGCGATGAGCCTGCCATGATTGTTGCGGATATTGCGACTGGCCAGACCAAGCGGGTTCTGACGCATCATGTTTCGACCCAGGCCGTACCGGGGTTCATGGCAATTGTGGAAGGAGAGCCCAGACGCTACGTGCCGCATCATCCCCAGATGGTGTCAGGGGGGGCGGATGGTATTGCCTTGCTGCCTGACGAATCCCGCTTGTATTACGCACCGCTGACAAGCCGTCGCCTTTACAGCATACCTACGCGCACACTGGCCGATCAAAGCCTGTCGGATGAGGCCTTGGCTGCCCAGATACGGGATGAGGGCGAAAAGGGTACAGCCGATGGCCTATGTTTCGATCAGCATGGCCGGCTCTACACCACGAATTACGAGCATGATTGCATCCTGCGCCGTGATTCTGACGGGTCGTTTGCGATGGCTGTCAGGGATGCCCGTATCCTGTCACCTGATGGAATCTGTGCCACGCGTGACTGGATTTATTGTACGCTGGGGCAGTGGAATCGCCTGCCGTCATTCAATGAGGGCCATAACCGGCGTGAGCCGCCTTATCTGCTTATCCGTTTTCCTGTCGAGCCGCTCACGCCCCTCGATGCGCTCCCGACCACCTCACAGCGATAGAGGCCGCTGTTATGCCCAGCTGTGACCCCGGTGTTCAGGCGGCCCCATGTCACTGCTGGCACCATGCCTTATATCGCTCCTTGGCTGACGACGTTCGAGGTAAGCGCCTGAATCTATGCCATGATGATACTTGCTATAGTGTCTGGCCTGACACGGTTGCGCCAGTTCCGGTCTCAATTCGTTGTGGCATTGCTGGATTCCATGCGGCGTTTAAGCACATCGACGAAGCGGCGGTTTTCCGAGAGGACTGCGGGCGTGCCGGGGCAGAGCAATCGGTCGTTGCTCTAATGCCCGCAAATACGAACAGCCGGGTCGTCATCCGACCCGGCTGCTCATCCCGTCATACTTATCGATCAGACGATCGCGCTGTCTTACCCAGCGGCTGGGGGCTGATCCTGCTCACTTGTGTGGTGATCCACCACGCCAGGCAGGAACTGTGCGAGCGCCGGGAGCAATGCACCGGCAGGGAGACCTGTCTTTGAAACGAGCATCTGAATCTGATCGTCAGTGAGCAGGGCGCGCAGTTCGTCCGCAGAAATCGGCAGGTTTTCTCCTGAGCCAATCCACGACCTTACCTTGTCCTCAAGACCAGCCTTGCGGGCCTGCTCTACAAGGGTCTGAATTCCCTGCTCGCTGGTGAGATACTCACCGATACTGCCGCCTAGCTTTTCCTTGAGCTTGTCCCCCATGGACCCAAGCGCAGAATTGATCATCGACCCAAAAAAACCGCTCAATCCCTGTCTCCAGCCTGGACGCTGGCCTGTAAATTCAGGCCGAGCGTCGTG
This sequence comes from Danaus melanippus, assembly GCA_010014825.2. NCBI lineage: Eukaryota > Metazoa > Arthropoda > Insecta > Lepidoptera > Nymphalidae > Danaus > Danaus melanippus. Next base: position 22,876 of record JAAAKD020130565.1, on the reverse strand, counting down.
TTCCCTTGTCGATTTGCGGCATCTCGATATCGATTTCAAGCACCGAACATCCGTCGAGGCCGCCATCGAGCTTGACTTGAACCTTGTCCTGATCGACCGCCACATGGCGCTTGATCACCTCAAGGATCTCGCGATGTAACTGGCTGATCAGTTCAGAGTTGCCATTACCGGAACGCTCATGCGCCAGAAGGATCTGAAGGCGGTCACGCGCCACAGCGCCTGTATTGCGCTTGGTGAAAAGTCCGAACAGGCTCATGCGACCCTCTTCTTGAACAGCCAGTCGAGTATGCCCTTGCGCTCGATCGGTATCTGGATTTCGAGCTTCTCGCCCTGGAGGCGACGAGCCGCATCGAAATAGGCGCGCGCCGGGGCCGATTCAGGGTTTGAAAGGGTGACAGGGGCACCGACATTCGAGGCGCGCAGGACCTCTTCGCTCTCGGGAATGATGCCGAGCAGCGGGATGGACAGGATTTCGAGCACGTCTTCGGTGTTGAGCATCTCGCCCTTGGCGGCACGCGACGGGTCGTAGCGCGTCATCAGAAGATGCTTCTCGACCTTCTCGCCATTCTTCGCCTTCTCGGTCGTGCTGTCGAGCATGCCAATGATACGGTCGCTGTCACGCACGGAACTGACTTCGGGATTGGTCACGACGACTGCGATATCCGCATGGTACATGGCCATCTGGGCTCCACGCTCGATACCGGCGGGACTGTCACAGATGATCCAGTCGAATTTCTCGCGCAGTTCGTCGATGACCTTGGCAACGCCCTCGGCGGTCAGTGCATCCTTGTCGCGTGTCTGCGAGGCGGGAAGGATGGAAAGGGTCTCAACGCGTTTGTCGCGGATCAGCGCCTGTGAGAGCTTGGCGTCGCCCTGCACCACATTGATAAAGTCGAAAACAACGCGACGCTCGGCACCCATGACGAGATCGAGATTACGCAGCCCGACATCGAAATCGATCACCACCACGTTCTGACCCGACTGGGCAAGCGCGGCACCCAGTGCTGCTGTCGTGGTCGTTTTGCCGACCCCGCCCTTACCGGATGTGACTACCAGCACCTTAGCCATGTGCGCTCCACCAAACTTCCATGAAACGATCGCGCGTTCGTCAGGCGACCAGAGACAATACTACTGACGAATAGGTTCGTGCCGCAATCACCAGATCGCAAATAGTTTCATCAGCCCAGTCGGGTGACGGTCACGCGATCTTCGCTGAGGAGGGCCTGGGCCGACTGGTCATGAAGGTCGGGGGAAATCTCCTCGGCAATCATGTAAAAACCGTCGATAGCCAGCAACTCCGCCTGCATACGGCTGGCAAAGATGCGTGCGCCGGGCTGGCCGCCCACGCCGGCGATGGCTCTCCCCCGCAGCGCCCCGTAAATATGGATGGAGCCTCCGGCGATCAGTTCGGCCCCGGAGGCCACTGAGCCGATGATCACGATATCGCCATCCAGATGCATGATGCTCTGACCCGAGCGTATTGCCCGATCGATAATCAGGGTCTCGGCGCGTTGCGTCGGGGCCATAACGGGGGGAGGGGTATCGCCTTCGGCCTCGGGAAACTCGACGGCGCCGCTGGCTCTGCCGCCTTCAAGCGCGGCAGGCCAATTCCATTCCTCAAGCTGCACCCAGCTACGATCGGCTCCCTCGATGCCGATCATATGTATCCCGCGCGCTTCCAGAGCCTGCTGCAGGCTGTCCAGCCCCTCGGCCTCTGGCGCAAGAAGGCCGAGATCAAGAATGACGGGGCGACCGGCAAAGAAACCGACCGAGCGGGCGATCTGGTTATCCAGCCCCAGCAGCCAGTCGGCCAGCGGGGCCTCGGGTGACAGGACAAGGGCGAGAAAAGAGCGGCCACGCGCCCGGATACGCATGGGTGCGGCAGCGGCGGCGAGGTCGGTTTCAGCGCGGGTCATCTGGTCTGTCATGATCGGGGGACGCTCTGGGGAGACCCTGAGAGATCAGGATCGAAAATGGGGCAGAAAATGGCGCAAAGGAACGCTGCAGCTCTCTTGCTTCACGGCATGGCAGATGCGTAAGAATACTGCATGCGCATTTTGTATCATCTGCCGCTCTCGCCGCAAAGCCGTCAGGTCAGGCTCGTTCTCGCCGAGAAACGGTTACCCTATGAACCCAAGACCGAAAAGGTCTGGGAAAACCGTCCTGAATATCTCGCCCTGAACCCGGCGGGCGATGTCCCGCTTCTGGTGGAGGAGAACGGCCTTTCAATCCCCAATGCATGGGTGATCTGCGAGTATCTTGAGGAGGCTTATCCCGACACGCCTCTCATGGGGCGCACCCTGGCAGAGCGTGTCGAGGTCCGTCGCCTCATGGCATGGTTCGAGGGCAAGTTCGGCCATGAAGTCTCGCGCAATCTCCTGGGTGAAAAGGTCGATAAGCGTCTGGCCGGGCGCGGCAATCCGGACGGAACGGCCCTGCGTGCGGGCTATGCCAATATGCGCTTTCATCTCGATTACATCGGGTGGCTGGCCGAAACACGCGCCTGGCTGGCAGGTAACATGCTCTCGATGGCCGATTTTGCGGCAGCAGCGCATCTGTCCTGCCTCGACTATATTGGAGATATCGACTGGTCGAAGGCACCTGCGGCCAAGGACTGGTATGCGCGCATGAAATCACGCCCAAGCTTCCGCTCCCTGCTTAATGACCGGGTCAACGGGTTCAATCCGCCCGCGCATTACGCCGATCTCGATTTCTGAGCGACGCAGGGTATCAGATGAACAATGTGTTCGATGCGGTCGTTCTCGGCGCCGGCGCTGCCGGGCTGATGGCGGCAGCAGCAGCCCGCAAGGGTGGGGCGTCGGTGGCTATTCTCGACCATGCGTCCGAGCCCGGCCGCAAGATCCTGATTTCAGGGGGTGGGCGCTGCAATTTCACCAATCTGGATGCGCGCGCCGAGAACTTTCTCTCTGCCAATCGTCATTTCATGCGCTCCGCACTGGCAGGCTACACGCCGCGCGATTTTCTGGCTCTTGTCGAGCGCCACGGGATTGGCTGGCAGGAGAAGGCGGAAGGCCAGCTATTCTGTGCCGAGTCGGCCCGTGACATCGTGACACTGCTCCTGCGCGAGGCCGAGGGCTGCGCGCTCTATCTCGACACGCGCATCCAGGCGGTCACCAAAGGCGAGACTTTTATCGTCAGGACAGACAGGGGTGAGATCGAAGGCCGCAATCTGGTGCTGGCGACAGGGGGGCTTTCCATCCCCAAGCTTGGTGCGACCGATCTTTCGCTGCGCCTTGCGCGGCTGTTCGGGCTGGATGTTGTGCCGACGGTGCCCGGCCTCGTGCCCCTCACGCTGGAAACGCCACTACCCGATCTCGCCGGCGTGTCGCTGCCTGTGCGCGCAAGCCTTGGCAAAACCGGCTTCACGGATGGGATGGTGTTCACCCATCGAGGTCTTTCCGGCCCGGCGATATTGCAGATCTCCTCCTATCAGGACGGTCCGCTCGATGCGCCGCTGATCGACATGATGCCGGGCAAGGATGCCCGCGAGGCTTTGGGTGCCATTAAGAAGGCACGGCCTCGCGCCGAGCCTGCCTCGCTGCTGGCAGACCTGCCCCAACGTCTGGCGCGTCATATTGCGGGGATCAGCCTCGCGGATGTGACCTGCACCCTTGCAAACCTGCCAGACAAACGGATCGCCGAGCTCGCTGCCCGGATTGCGTCCTGGCGGCCCCGGTTGTCGGGTACAGAGGGTTACGCCAAGGCCGAGGTCATGAAAGGCGGGATCGACACGCGCGCGCTGTCGTCCAAGACCATGGAGGCCCGCGATGTGCCGGGTCTCTTCGCAATCGGCGAGGCGGTAGATGTGACCGGCTGGCTTGGCGGCTATAATTTCCAGTGGGCGTGGTCGAGTGGTGTGGCCGCCGGACGGGCGATTGCCGCAAGGCGCTGAGTAGCGAACCTTCGAGCCTGTGCAACGTCATGGCAGAACATCATGCGCTGACAAGGCTCAATGCCGGGCTGTGGGCGCGTCGTATCAGGAGACCATCTCATGAAACCGTGCATTGCCATCCTCGCCACACATGGCGTCGAGGAATGTGAACTCGTTCAGCCACGTCAGGCTCTTGAGGCAAATGGCTTCAGGACGCTGGTCGTCGCTCCCCAGAAAGGCACTATCCAGTCCATGAAGGGGGACGTGCACCCGGCTTCGACCATCGAGGTCGGTGCGACCATAGGCGAGGCTGCCGACATGGAGTTTGCTGGCATCCTTCTCCCTGGCGGGACAACAAATCCTGACGCGCTGCGTATCAACGAGGCCGCAATTGCGTTCCTGCGCGGGTTTGTTGCTCAGCAAAAGCCGATTGCGAGCATCTGCCACGGTGCATGGACCCTGATCGAGGCGGGTGGCGTCAAAGGCCGCACCCTGACATCGTGGCCGTCACTCCAGACGGATCTGCTCAATGCCGGGGCAAACTGGGTTGATCGCGAGGTTGTGGTCGATGCCAATCTGGTCACATCGCGTAATCCCGACGATCTCCCGGCATTCTGCGAGGCGCTGGTGGCGCAATATCGTGACAAATCCGCCTGAAAACTGCCTTGTTTCTGCGTCGTTATGGCCAACGAGAAAACCGGCGACTTTCAGAGCCGGGAGCAAACAAGAAAGGTGTAAACCATGACGAACCCGACAAACTTCAGACGTTCTGCCCGTGTTCTCGGCGGCCTTGCCGGATTGCTCATGCTTGCCGCCTGTGAGGGAACGGCGGCACCTGGCCCCACGCCGCCGGGTACGCAGGTCGTTGGATACGGCTATACCTGCAAGGCAGGTATCTATACCTGCAAGATGCCGACACAGGTGCCGCTGGGTAACCCATGTTCCTGCCCGGGTATTGGTGCCGCCTCCTACGGCAATATCCACTGATTCTGCCTGAAGGGCCTCCTTGCTGATTATCTGCATCAGGGGGGCTCTGTCCCTGCTGTGATCAATCTGGCCGCCGCGGGCTGAGGTAGAAAGGCTTGCAGCGAAACACCTTCCGCTATTCCTATTTTGTTCCTATACAGGGGAGGTAAAGCGGAGCCGGATTTGTCGCAGGATTTCTTTAGTTTTTTCCCCTGGCTGGTGGCTGTCATCGCCCTGGCTATCTCGGTGTTTCTGTGGTCACGGCTCTCGCGCCGTGGCACTGACAGGGACCTTCTCTCACGCATCTACGTGCTGCTTGAGCGTGACGCAGCCGAACGCGGCAGCGAGAGTGAGTTCCATCGTAGTGCCCTGATCGAGACCGAGCGGGTTTTGTCCTCGCGTCTCGAACAGCAGCGTAGCGATATGAGCGATCGTCTGGCCGGGTTGAGTCATCGCCTCGGTCAGGAGCTTGCCGAGACACGGCTGGCTCAGGCGCAGATGCTGCGCGACATGATGCGTGAAAATGCTGAGCAGCTTGCCCAGATCCGGGCCTCTGTGAGTGAGCAGTTGCACGTCACTGTTGAAAAGCAGATGCAGACCTCGTTCCAGCGTGTAGTCGAGCAGTTTTCAGCCATGCAGAAGGCCATCGGCGAAGTCTCCGCCGTGACAGCCCAGATTGGCGATCTGAAAAGGCTGTTTGGCAACGTCAAGACGCGTGGCGGTTGGGGTGAAGCCCAGCTGCGCGCGATACTGGACGATATTCTGCCCGCAGAATCCTACGACAGTAACTACCGGATCGGCGATGGTGGTGAGGTTGTGGAGTTTGCCCTGCGCATGCCGGTGCGCAGCGCCACGCCGCCGCGCCTAGCTATCGACAGCAAATTCCCCACCGAAGCCTATGAGCGTCTGATCGATGCGGTGGATCGCGCCGATCAGGCAGCAGAGCGTATCGCGCGGCGCGCGCTCGACAACGCGGTGCGTCTGGAGGCGCGCAAGATTGCCGAGAAATATATCCATCCACCGCTTACCGTCGAGTTCGCCGTGCTCTACCTGCCAACGGATGGGCTCTACATGGAGGTTGCGCGCATACCGGGGCTGATCGATGAGGTTGGGCGTGTGCACCGCGTCATTATCATGGGGCCTTCCCTCATTCCCGCCCTGCTGCGTACAGTCCATCTCGGATATGTGACATTGGCGCTGGAGGAACGCACGGACGCCATCGCACGGCTTCTGGGGCTCACCAGGCAGGAAATGCTGCGCATGGACGGCGTGCTTGAAAAACTCTCCCGTGGCGCAGGTGCCATGAGCAATACGATCGATGAGGCGAGGCGGCGCACCCGGGTTCTGGGGCGCAAGCTTCGTGGGCTTGACGGGCAGGGGCCGGGTGACGACCTTGAAACACTGGATGAGCTTTAAGCTGAATTTTACTATCGAAGCGGGGCGGGATTAGGCAGAAATGACATCATGAAACCGGATCATAGTCTCTCTTCTGCTTCGCCAGAGCTGTCTGCAAAAACACGCATCCTGTTTGTTGAGGATGATGACACGCTTGCAAAAGAAGTTGTCGAGGAACTGGCCGCGCGCGGCTTTGCTGTCTCGCACGTTTCCACCGGTCAGGCCGGGCTCGAGGCAGCCACGAGCGACGCTTATGATCTGATGGTTCTTGATCGCATGTTGCCCCTGCTCGATGGGCTTTCAGTTATCGAGAAGCTTCGCAACCAGAACATCCACGCGCCCGTACTTGTTCTGTCGGCACTCTCTGCCGTGGATGATCGTGTGACCGGTCTCAAGGCCGGTGGCGATGATTATCTCACCAAGCCTTTCGCCATGGATGAATTGGTAGCGCGCATCGAGGCCCTGCTGAGGCGACCCAATGACACGCGCGCGACAATGCTGCGCGTCGGGCCGCTCGACATGGACCTGATCGACCGCACCGTGACCCGCGAGGGGCGGGAGATCGAATTGCTGCCGCGTGAGTTTCGCTTGCTCGAATATCTGATGCGCAGGCCGAACCAGGTGCTCACCCGCACCATGCTGCTGGAGGATGTCTGGAACTACCGGTTCATTCCCCAGACCAATCTGGTTGACGTGCATATCGGCAAGCTGCGTCGCAAGGTCGATGCCGCCGGTGAAACGCCGCTGATCCACAGCATCAGGGGATCGGGGTTCATGCTGCGTGTCGCTCTCTGACAATCCGCGCTTCGGCGTTTTCCGTACCGCGACTTTTCGTCTGACGCTGGCTTTCGTGGCCGCCATCATTGGCGGCATGGTGCTGCAATTCGTTCTGCTCTTCGTGCAGATGACGCATTTCGAGGCCGAGCGATCGAGCGGTATCCTGCATCGGGAGGCCGATGTTCTGGTGCAGGAAACGCCCGAGCGTCTGGAATATCAGGTACGCGAGCGAGCAAGCAATGAACTGCGCGTGGTGATCAACTGGGCCGGATTGTTCGATGGTCACTATCACCATATTGCCGGCGATCTCAAAGCCTGGCCCGAGGGGCTGGAGGTTGATGGCAAGGTTCACCGCCTGACGCTCTCACCCACAGATGACGCGCCCTACGAGATGCGGTTTCTGGCGGTCAAGGTGCCAGGCGGGCGCATATTGGTGCTCGCCCATTCGCTGCACCTGTTGTCCGAACTTCACTACATGATACGTCGTGGCGCGCTGCTATCGGTCTTTCCGGTCGTCATGTTTGCACTGCTGACAGGTGTCGTGCTCAGCCATCGGGCTCTGGCCCGCGTCAAGACCATGCACGAGGCGATTGATCGCATCATGCAGGGCGATGTGCATGAGCGTCTGCCCGCAGCGCGCGAGAGGGACGAGCTTGAACGTCTGGCCGGTTCGGTCAACAGGATGCTCGACCGCCTCGAATACCTGATGGATGAGATACGCGATGTCGGCAACGACATTGCCCATGATCTACGCACGCCTCTCTCGCGTGTGCGCGCCCGGCTGGAGCGCGCCACATCGAGCCCGCACGATGCCGATTATCTGAATTCGGTGATCGAGCGCGCGACAATGGATCTCGATCAGTGCTTTTCGGTCATCACGGCGCTGCTGCGAATTGGCGAGATCGAGAATGGCCGGCGTCGTGCCGGGTTCGGGTACGTCAATCTCGCCGATCTGGTGGCGGACATCGTCGATCTTTACGAGCCGATTGCCGAGACCAATGGCCTCGTGCTGACCAATGCGGTCATGCCGGTTCCGCCATCTGCTGCATCGACCCGGCCGGGCGAGCGCGTGCCTGATCCGATGATCACATTCGGTGATCGTGATCTGTTGGTGGAGGTGCTGGCCAACCTGCTCGACAATGCGATGAAGTTTACACCCTCGGGCGGGCGTGTCACGATTTCGGCCGTGCCTGGGCCGGGAATTATCCAACTGCGCGTGGCCGATACCGGCATTGGTATTCCGGCTGCGGAACGAGAGGCGGTTCTTGGGCGTTTTTACCGTTCGGACAAGAGTCGCCATGTTCCGGGCAGTGGCCTCGGACTGAGCCTCGTCATGGCCATATTGAGGTTGCATGGGGTTGATCTGGCAATTGCGGATGGTGATGGAGCTGCCGATCGCCCGGGCTGCGCCTTTGAAATGGTGTTTCCGGTCTCGGAGCCGCCTGAAACACTCGGCTGATATCGATGCCTGTCTGATGCCGGTCGAAAAAAAACCCTTGACATAGGCGTTTTCGGGATGGCAGGGCTTCTTTTTCATGGCGTCGCCCGCGCTGTGTCGAGGGGCGCTGCAGGCACGGGGGCATAAGGGGCGACGACTGGCCGTACTATGTGACAGTCAGGTGAAAGGTCGTTCCAGAACGGAACTTAAAAGGAATTTTCCTTGTCGGCATCCGACGTATTTGTATTTCTGGCTGTAACAGGAAAAGGAATGTCCTTGATGATATCGGGAAACGGATGGGGACTCCTCACGCCGGGCAATCAGTGCAGGCGAGGGGCGGTTTCCATACTGCGTGATGGGTCGACTGCATGAATCAGGTTGTCATTACCGCGCTCAAGCGGCCCTACACCTTCGTTGTCCTCTCGATTTTCATCGTCATTTTCGGTGTCCGTTCGGTTCTCAAGACGCCGACAGACGTTTTCCCGAACATCAATATTCCGGTTGTGGCGATCGTCTGGTCCTACCTGGGTCTGATGCCCGAGGACATGTCAGGGCGTGTCGTCTACTACTATGAGCGAACCCTGACCACGACGGTCAATAATATCGAGCACATCGAGAGTGGCTCCTATTACGGCCGTGGTATCGTCAAGGTCTATTTCCAGCCCGGTACCGATACCTCGGTGGCGCAGACCCAGATCACCTCGGTCTCGCAGACGGTTATCAAGCAATTACCCACCGGGGCGACGCCACCGTTGATTCTGGCCTATAACGCCTCCTCGGTGCCGGTGCTGACGTTGCAGATCAATTCGGACAAGCTCAATGGCTCCGAATTGTACAACATGGCATCCAACCTGATCCGGCCGCAGCTCGTTTCCGTACCCGGCGTATCGATACCCAACCCCTATGGTGGTCTGGCGCCCTACATCACCGTCGATATCGATCCCTCCAAGCTGATGGCGCATAATCTGTCCGCGGTGGATGTCAGTACGGCGCTGAACAAGCAGAACATCGTGCTGCCAGCGGGCGATCAGCGTATCGGGCCGTTCGACTACATGGTGCGGACCAATGCGCAGCCCCGCGAGGTGGAGACTTTCAACAACCTGCCGCTGAAGCAGGTTGGTAATTCAGTCGTCTATCTGCGTGATGTGGCTTACGTGCATCGCGGTGGCCCGCCACAGGCTAACATGGTGCTGGTGAAGGGCCGTCAGGCCGTCATGATGGTCATCATGAAAAGCGGCGACGCCTCGACACTCGATGTGGTGGCAGGCGTTAAAAAGCTGCTGCCTCAGGTTATCGATACGCTGCCCAAGGGAACAAGCATCAAGATCCTGACCGACGCCTCCGGCTTCGTGAAGGATTCGGTCGAGGACGTGGTGCGTGAGATGATCATCGCCGCGCTTCTGACTTCTCTTGCAGTGCTGCTCTTCCTCGGGTCTTGGCGTTCCACCCTGATTGTCGCGACCTCCATTCCTCTCGCCATTCTCTGCTCGGTCATCGGGCTGAGTCTTGCGGGTCAGTCCATCAACGTGATGACGCTAGGTGGTCTGGCATTGGCGGTGGGTATTCTCGTCGATGACGCGACCGTCATGATCGAGAATATCGATGCTCATCTCGAGATGGGCAAGGATCTGGAAATGGCCATCATCGATGCAGCTAATCAGATCGTGGTCCCGACTTTCGTCTCGACGACCTGTATCTGCATTGTGTGGCTCCCGCTTTTCGAACTGACTGGCGTTGCGGGCTGGCTGTTCATGCCGATGGCCGAGGCCATTATCTTCGCCATGATCGCCTCGTTCATCCTGTCGCGTACGCTGGTGCCGACCATGGCCAACTGGATGCTGGCGGCGCAGGTCGCCGCGCATGAGCATGGTGATGATGGCAGGGAGCCGGGATTTTTCGGCCGCTTCCAGCGCGGCTTCGAGAGCGGTTTCTTTCGCTTTCGCGAGCGCTACAAGATCGTGCTGGCCGGTCTGATCGAGGAGCGCGTGAAGTTCGTCCCGTTCTTCATGGGCGTGTCGATCCTGTCTACGGGGCTCTACTACTTCGTGGGTGAGGATTTCTTCCCTGAAATCAAGTCCGGCACGTTGCAACTCCATATGCGTGCCCCCATCGGGACGCGTCTGGAGGAATCCGGCAAGATTTCCGTGCTGATCGAGAAGAAGATGCACGAGATCCTGCCCGGGCAGATCGACGCCGTACTGAACAATTGCGGCCTGCCGTTCTCGCAGCTGAACCAGGCCTTTATCCCGACCCCCACCGAAGGGACCGAAGACTGCGATATCACTGTCTCGCTCAAGAATGACGAGAGCCCGACCGCCGAGTACCGTCGCAAGATTCGCGCGGGCCTGATCGAGGCCTTCCCTGGCACACAGATCACGTTCCAGCCTGCCGACCTCACGGCCAAGATTCTCAATTTTGGCTTGCCAGCCCCGCTGGACGTGCAGGTTGTGGGCCGTGACCTTTATGGCAATTTCGCCTTTGCCAAAAAGCTCCGCCGCAAGCTGGCCACGATCCCGGGCATCACCGATGTCTCGATCCAGCAGCCTATGACGCAGCCTACGCTCAGTATCAACGCGAAGCGGAGCTTCGCTCTGGGCACCGGTATTACCGAGCAGGATATCGCCCAGAACGCGCTTGTCGTGCTCTCGGGCTCGGCGCAGGTCGGGCAGGTGTACTTCCTGAACAGTTCAGGCGTCGCTCAGCTGATCGACGTGCAGACGCCTGCGAATTATCTGCAGACGCTCAATGATCTCAAGACCGTGCCGATTGACCGTGGTGACGGTAACCCGACCAATGCCCAGCCCCAGCTTCTGGGTGCCTTGTCCGAAATCGAGCAGACAGGCACCCCGGCGGAGGTTGCGCACTATAACATCATGCCGGTGTTCGATATCTACGCAGCCAACGAAAATATCGATCTTGGTACTGTGGCCAAATCCGTACAGCGCGTTGCGGACTCGATGCGTTCGGAACTGCCGCGCGGCTCGCATCTGGTGGTTCGTGGTCAGGCGGTGACGATGACGGATGCGTATTCGCAGCTGATCGTCGGCCTCGCGATGTCGATCACGCTCGTCTATCTGATCATTGTCGTGAACTTCCAGTCCTGGCTGGATCCGTTCGTGATCATCACAGCGCTTCCCGGAGCACTGGGTGGTATCGCCTGGAGCCTGTTCCTGACCCATACGTCGCTTTCGGTGCCCGCCTTGACGGGCGCTATCATGTGCATGGGTACAGCCACGGCCAACGCCATTCTTGTCATCTCTTTCGCGCGTGAGCGGATGGAGATCCATGGTGATGCGCTCAAGGCGGCGCTTGAAGCAGGTTATGAGCGTATCCGCCCTGTGCTGATGACAGCGCTGGCCATGATTATCGGCATGGTGCCGATGTCCATAAGCAATTCCGACAATGCCCCGATCGGCAAGGCCGTGATCGGTGGCCTGCTGGTGGCGACGGCGGCGACACTCCTGTTCGTCCCCTGTGTTTTTGCCATTGTCCATTACAGAAAGCCGCGTGAACGCGGAGATGAGGGAGCCCACGCATGACCCAGCACCCAAAACAAGGTGCCGAGCCGAACCGCAAGCGGGGCCGCCTGATCATTCTCATCGTTCTGGGTGTTGCCGTGCTTCTGGCCGTCTGGGGAATCGTCGAGCGTTCGATGCATTACGGCACCCTGCGCGAGGAGGCAGACGACAATGCCCGAGCGCGTGTGAGCCTGATCAACCCGCAGGCCGGCCCGGCCGAGCGGCATCTCGATCTGCCAGCCAATCTGGCCGCCTGGTATCAAGCACCGATCTATGCGCAGGTCTCTGGCTACGTGAAGATGTGGTACAAGGACTACGGCGCGCATGTGAAATCGGGCGACCTGCTGGCCGAGATCAGCACGCCGAGCCTTGATGCCCAGTACGAGGCCGCCAAGGCGAATTACAACGTGGTTCTGGCCCGTTACAAGCTGGCCGTGATTACCGCCAAGCGCTGGGCGGATCTGCGTGACACACAGGCCGTGTCGCGTCAGGAAGTGGATGTGCAGGCTGCCAACGCTGCGGCACAGAAGGCGCAGGTCGATCAGGCACAGCATGAGGTCGAGCGCTTTGAAGCTCTGGAAAACTTCAAGCGCATCGTGGCACCGTTCGACGGTATCGTGACGTCGCGTCTGGTGAATGTGGGCGACTACGTGAATGCGGGCGGGGGTGATCTGAACTCCCGCGGGAGTGCGTCCGAGCTTTTCACGGTGGCGGATACGCATCGCATGCGTGTTTTCGTGTCGGTGCCGCAGGATTATGCGGCTGTGATTTCCGACAAGCTCGCGGCCAAGCTCACCCTGCCGCAATTCCCTGGTCGCGTTTACAATGCAAGCTTTCTGGCCACCGCGCAGGCATTCAATGCCTCAACGAGAACGGTCACGACCGAGCTCGAGCTGGACAACAAGGATGGGTCGCTCTGGCCGGATTCCTACGCTACCGCCCATTTCACCGCTCCCGGCGAGCCCGGTGTCCTGATCGTACCGGTCAATGCGCTGATCTTTCGCGCCCAGGGCACGCAGCTTGCCACGGTGGTCGATAACCGTATTCATCTGATCGACGTGAAAACGGGCATCAACTATGGCATGACGATCCAGATCCTTGGCGGCATTGCGGCCAAGGACCAGATCGTGGCCAATCCCACGGCAGATATGCTCGAAGGTGACGAGGTGAAGGTGGTGCCTGCAACGCGCGGCTATAACGATGCGACAGCCGCACCGCGCAAGAATGTGGCTCCTGCGCCGCATCAGCCGGTTCCGGAAGATGACGATGGTGGCACCAACGAGAACGGGGCGCGTCGATGAGGGCAGGATCCAGGCGCCGCGCCTTGCGTGGCAGTGCCGCTGGTGCTGTTTTCAGCCTCGCCCTGCTTTCCGGCTGCGATCTCGCGCCGCACTACCAGGCCCCGAAATTCATCTATCCCGATGGATGGAAAGGGAAGGGCGTTCTGGTGGATGCCAGGCCTGCAGACGACGTGCCCAAGGGTAAATGGTGGGAGGTCTTTCATGACCCCCAGCTGAACGCCCTTGAAGAAAAGATGCTGGCCTCCAATCCTGACCTGCAGGCTCAGGCGGAAGTGTTCACGCAGTCACGCGATATTGCGCGGGAGACTGAGGCGCAACTGGCGCCACAGCTCAATGGCTCAGCGGGGATGTCGAACAACAAGACGTCGCTTACCCGTCTGTGGCGCGGGGCCAATGCCAATTCGCCGACAACCGAGTCGAGCGTGTTCTATAGCGGTGCCGCGACATGGGAGCCTGATTTCTTCAGCCGCATCCGCAATTCCACACGTATGCAGAAGAACATGGCGCAGGCCAGTGCGGCCGACTACGCCAATCTGCGCCTGATGCTCGAGGCGGAGCTGGCATCGAACTATCTCGGGTTGCGCGGGCTGGATGCCCAGTATGCCGTGTATGACGACTCGATTCGTTATTACCAGACTGCGGTAAAGATCACCCAGCTTCGTCAGGCAGGAGCAATTGCGGCGGGGCTCGACGTCTCCCGAGCCGAGAATCAGCTTTACGCCACGATGGCCTCGCAGAGCCATGTGCGTGCTCAGCGTCAGGTGTTGGAGCACGCCATAGCGGTGATGGTGAACACCGTTCCGGGCAGCTTCCAGATCGCCCCGACCAACAAGCAGGTTCTGCCGTATTCCATCCTGCGTATCCCGAGCGGATTGCCCTCGCAGCTTCTGGAGCGACGCCCTGACATTGCCTCCGCCGAGCGCAATCTGGCGGCGAACAGCCGCGCCATTGGCGTTGCGCGGGCTGCGTTCTACCCGGATGTCACCTTCAGCCTGAATGGTGGCTTCATGAATAACGGTTTCGACCTCGCAAGTCTTGGTAACTCGATGTGGAGTTACGGCGTGCAGGCCGTGGAGCCGTTGTTTACCGGAGGCTTGCGTCGTGCGGCCTTGCAGCGTGCCTGGGCCCAGTATCGCGAAAGTGCCGATCATTATCGCTCTACCGTTCTGTCCGCTTTTCAGGATGTGGAAGACGGCCTCTCGCAGACAAGTGCCTTTGCTGACCAGCAGAAGCAGCAATATGCGGCGGTGGACGCTGCGTTGCGAACGCAGCGCATGACCATGGCGCTCTACACGGGTGGGCTGACCAATTACCTCGACGTGGTTGTGGCGCAGCAGGCGGCCCTTGTGGCGCGTATTGATGCGGTTCAGGCTCAGACCATCCAGCTTCAGGCCAGTGTCCGCCTCATCAAGGCGCTTGGCGGCGGTTGGGATCGTTCGGCCCTGCCTTCGGTCAAGTCCATCGACCCGTTCGGTGTGCTGCAATATGACGGGCTGCATCACCCGCGACCCGCAGGCGATGTGGATACGCGCAACAGCGCCAGCGATGTGAACCTGACCGGTGCGACGCCCGTCGTTCCGGCGGTCACTCCCCTGTCGGCAACAGGCACCGCGCGATGACGAAAGACTTGACAGCCCCGACCGCGGGGCGTTAAGGGGCCGCTCCCATTCGGAACGCGGGAGAGGCATGAACGGTCGCGAGATCGCAAACGCCTCACTGGAACCGCGGTTCGGGCAAACCATCAAGGAGTCCCGGATATGGCCAAAAAAGTCGTTGGCTACATCAAGTTGCAGATCCCGGCAGGCAAGGCGAATCCGTCGCCGCCAGTCGGTCCGGCCCTGGGTCAGCGCGGCCTGAACATCATGCAGTTCTGCAAGGAGTTCAACGCCAAGACGCAGACTCTCGAGCCTGGCATGCCGATCCCGGTCGTTATCACGGCCTATGCGGATCGTACGTTCAGCTTCGTCACCAAGACCCCGCCGAACACCTACTTCCTGCTCAAGGCCGCCAAGGTCTCCAAGGGCAGCCAGACAGTCGGCAAGGCTGCCGCTGTTGGTTCTGTCACGACCGCGCAGCTGCGCGAGATCGCTGCAGAGAAGTTCAAGGACATGAACGCGAATGACATCGACGGCGCTGTGCGCATGCTGGCCGGTTCGGCCAAGTCGATGGGTCTGAACGTGGTGGAGGGCTGATCCTATGGCCAAGAACAAGAGGCTGAACGCCGCCCGCGCGACGGTTGACACCGACAAGCAGTACGACCTGTCCGCAGCTGTTGCCCTGGTCAAGGGTAACGCCAAGGCCAAGTTCGACGAGACCATCGAAATCTCGCTGAACCTCGGCATCGACCCGCGTCACGCTGACCAGATGGTCCGTGGTCTGATCTCGCTGCCGAACGGCACGGGCAAGACCCTGCGCGTTGGCGTGTTCGCCCGCGGCCCGAAGGCTGAAGAAGCCACGGCAGCCGGTGCGGAAGTTGTCGGTGCAGAAGATCTGGCCGAGAAGATCCAGAACGGTGAAATCGAGTTCGATCGCTGCATTGCGACCCCGGACATGATGGCACTGGTCGGTCGTTTGGGTAAGATCCTCGGCCCGCGTGGCCTGATGCCGAACCCCCGTCTGGGCACGGTGACCATGGACGTGAAGGGTGCCGTTCAGGCAGCTAAGTCCGGCCAGGTCGAGTACCGCGCCGAGAAGGCTGGTATCATCCATGCCGGTATCGGCAAGGCTTCCTTCGGTGAAGACAAGCTGGTCGAGAACATCAAGGCTCTGGTCGATGCCGTCCAGAAGGCTCGTCCGACTGGCGCCAAGGGCACCTATCTGAAGAAGGCAGCCCTGTCTTCCACGATGGGTCCGGGCGTACGCGTCGACGTGGCGTCGTTCACAGCCTGATTTGAGAGATGACACCGCGCGGCCCGGCCGTGCGGTGGCGCAGGGGTGGGGGAAATTCCCCCGCTTCCGAACCTGTCCGAGACCGGGCGTACTGTTCCAAGGAGCAGTCTAAGGGATCTTGAGAGAGATCCGCGAGCGGGAGACGGGGCGCCAGCAGACAAGGGTGGGGCAACCTGCCGGAATGCTGGGTTCCGATTGAATGGACAGGCGAGCGGTACTTTTCCGATTGCGGGGAAGTGCCATGGGTAACCCGGTCTGGAAGCCAAGGTTTCCGGACTGACGAGGAGAATGGATTTGGACCGTCAGGAAAAACGGGCCTTCGTCGAATTCCTCGCCAACGTGTTCAACAGCACGTCCATGGTTGTCGTGACCGAAAACAAAGGTCTCACGGTAGCTGATGTGACGGAGCTGCGTCGACGCGTTCGTGCGGCGGGTGCGACGTACAAGGTTGCGAAAAACCGGCTGGCCAGCCTCGCTCTGCATGGGACCCAATTCGACGGGATTCTTCCGCTGCTGAAGGGCCCGACCGCGCTTGCGTGGTCTGAGGATCCGGTTGCAGTCGCGAAGGCGATCGTCGAGTTCGCCAAGACGAATGAGAAGCTTGTGGTGCTCGGTGGCGCCCTTGGTAGCCAGACGCTTGATGCGAATGGTGTCAAGGCTCTTGCCGCACTGCCGTCGCTGGACGAACTGCGTGCGCAGCTGGTGGGTATGATTTCTACCCCCGCTACGCGTATCGCAGGCGTTGTCCAGGCTCCGGCTGGCCAGCTTGCTCGCGTTTTCGGCGCCTATGCCAAGAGCGGCGAAGCCGCCTGAATTGTCTTACGCAGCACCGCTCCTCTTCAGGAGCGCGGGTTGTGAATCGAAAACCAGTTACCATATAGGACCATCATCATGGCCGATCTGAACAAAATCGTTGACGAACTGTCCGCTCTGACCGTTCTCGAAGCTGCTGAACTCTCGAAGCTGCTCGAAGAGAAGTGGGGCGTTTCCGCTGCTGCTCCGGTTGCCGTTGCTGCTGCTGGCCCGGCTGCTGCCGCTGCTCCTGCTGAAGAGCAGACCGAGTTCACCGTGATCCTCGCCGAAGCCGGCGACAAGAAGATCAACGTGATCAAGGAAATCCGTGGCATCACGGGCCTGGGTCTGAAGGAAGCCAAGGACCTGGTCGAAGGCGCACCGAAGACCGTCAAGGAAGGCGTTTCCAAGGACGAAGCAGCCAAGATCAAGAAGCTGCTCGAAGACAACGGCGCCAAGGTCGAAGTCAAGTAATCAAGCCCACGAACCGCGTTTCGCTTTCGGGCGGGGCCGGTTGTGGATTGAGACAGGTCAGGGCGGAAATCCTTTCGGGTTTCCGCCCGATTTGCCGTTGCGGACAAACCCTGTATAAGGGCCGGTTGTCACGCAACAACAATTTGAATTCAAGGTACCGGTCGTTCCGGTCGCCCGCCATGACAGGTTTCCTGGCATGTGGACGACCCGAAGGTCTGGTGCGAGAGGGCAGGGATAGATGAACGCAATCACCAAATCGTTCACAGGACGCAAGCGGATTCGCAAGAGCTTCGGGCGGATCCCCGAAGTGGCGCCGATGCCCAACCTGATTGACGTGCAGCGCGCAAGCTATGAGACGTTCCTTCAGATGAACGTGGCGCCTGACAGCCGTCAGCAGACGGGTCTTCAGGAAGTGTTCCGGTCGGTTTTCCCGATCAACGATTTTGCGGGACGTGGCCGTCTCGAGTTCGTTTCCTATGAACTCGAAGAGCCGAAATATGATGTCGAGGAATGCATCCAGCGCGGGCTGACCTTTGCCGCGCCGCTGAAGGTCATTCTGCGTCTGATCGTTTGGGATGTGGATGAGGATACGGGCTCGCGCTCGATCCGCGACATCAAGGAACAGCCGGTTTACATGGGCGACATGCCGCTCATGACCGATAACGGCACGTTCATCATCAATGGCACCGAGCGCGTCATCGTCAGCCAGATGCATCGCAGCCCCGGCGTGTTCTTTGATCACGACAAGGGAAAGACACATTCTTCCGGCAAATATCTCTTCGCTGCCCGCGTCATTCCGTACCGTGGTTCGTGGCTCGATTTCGAATTCGACGCCAAGGACCTGATTTATGTGCGTATCGACCGCAAGCGCAAGCTGCCGGTCACGACCCTGCTCTATGCCCTTGAGGGCGAGCACTCCATAGCTGCCCGCGCCGCCAAGGCTGCCGAGGGTGGTGATGTCGAGGCGCTTGGCATCCGCGGCATGGATCAGGACGAAATCCTGGCCTATTTCTACGGCACCGTGCCGTTCACGCGCATGCCGAAGGGCTGGGCCCGTCCGTTCGACCCCGAAGCTTTCCGTGGCATGAAGCTGCTTGAGCCGCTTTACGACGCCGATACCGGTGAAGTGGTGGCCGAGGCCGACGCCAAGCTGACCGCGCGCATGTGCCGCAAGATTGCGGAAACGACCAGGGACGTGCTCGTTGGCCGTGCCGATCTGCTGGGCCGCTTCATCGCGCAGGATCTCGTTAACGAGAACACCGGTGAGATCTACGCCGAGGCCGGCGAAGAGCTGACCGAAGCGCGCCTCGAAGCGCTCGAGGAATCGGGCGTGACCGAGCTGCCGATGCTTGCCGTCGACTCGTCGCATGGCCCCTGGATTCGCAACACGCTGGCCGTGGACAAGAACAACCGCCGCGACGAAGCGCTGATCGATATCTATCGCATCATGCGCCCCGGTGAGCCGCCGACCCCGGAAACGGCAGAAGCCATGTTCCAGGGCCTGTTCTTCGATGCCGACCGCTACGACCTCTCGGCCGTGGGTCGCGTCAAGATGAACATGCGTCTTGAAGTCGATGCGCCGGACACAATGCGCGTGCTGCGCAAGGAAGACATCCTGCGCACCGTCAAGATCATGTGCGAGCTCAAGGATGGCCGCGGCCAGATCGACGATATCGACAATCTTGGTAACCGTCGCGTCCGCTCCGTTGGCGAGCTGATGGAAAACCAGTACCGCGTCGGTCTCCTCCGCATGGAGCGCGCCATTCGCGAACGTATGGGTTCGGTCGATGTCGATACGGTCATGCCGCATGACCTGATCAACGCAAAGCCTGCTGCTGCTGCCGTGCGTGAGTTCTTTGGCTCATCGCAACTCAGCCAGTTCATGGACCAGACCAATCCGCTCTCCGAGGTTACGCATAAGCGTCGTCTTTCGGCGCTTGGCCCGGGCGGCCTGACCCGTGAGCGCGCAGGCTTCGAAGTCCGCGACGTTCATCCGACGCATTACGGCCGTATCTGCCCGATTGAGACGCCTGAAGGACCGAATATCGGTCTGATCAACTCGCTCTCGACTTATGCGAAGGTAAATAAATACGGCTTCATCGAAACACCGTACCGCCTTGTTCAGGACGGTGTGCTGCAGGCCGGCTGGAAGTACCTCTCCGCCATGGAAGAGGACAAGCTGATCGTTGCCCAGGCCGACGCGGCTCAGGACAAGAGCACGGGCCGTCTGACCGACGAACTCGTTTCTGTCCGTCGTTCGGGTGACTTCCGCCTTGTGCCGCCCGAGCAGGTCACGGCCTGTGACGTGTCGCCCAAGCAGCTTGTTTCGGTCGCCGCCGCGCTCATTCCGTTCCTTGAGAACGATGACGCCAACCGCGCGCTGATGGGCTCGAACATGCAGCGTCAGGCCGTGCCGCTGGTGCGCGCCGATGCGCCGCTGGTCGGTACGGGCATGGAAGCCGCTGTGGCCCATGACTCGGGTGCGACCATCGTTGCCAAGCGCAATGGTGTGATCGACCAGATCGACGGTGCACGTATCGTTGTGCGTGCTACCGACGAAGCGGGTTCGACCCAGGGCGTCGATATCTATCGTCTGCGCAAGTACATGCGTTCGAACCAGTCCACCTGCATCAACCAGCGCCCTCTGGTGCGCGTGGGTGACACGGTTCATGCCGGTGACATCATTGCTGACGGTCCGTCCACCGAGCTGGGTGAACTGGCTCTGGGCCGCAACGTGCTCGTCGCGTTCATGCCCTGGAATGGCTACAACTTCGAAGACTCGATCCTCATCTCCGAGCGTATCGCCCGTGATGACGTGTTCACCTCGATCCATATCGAGGAATTTGAAGTCATGGCCCGTGACACCAAGCTGGGTCAGGAAGAAATCACCCGCGACATTCCGAATGTCGGTGAGGAAGCGCTGCGCAACCTCGACGAAGCCGGTATCGTCTATGTCGGCGCCGAGGTGAACCCGGGCGACATCCTGATCGGCAAGGTCACACCGAAGGGCGAGAGCCCGATGACGCCGGAAGAGAAGCTTCTGCGCGCCATCTTCGGTGAAAAGGCTTCCGACGTTCGCGACACCTCGCTCAAGCTGCCCCCGGGCACGAGCGGTACGATCGTTGACGTGCGCGTCTTCTCACGCCGTGGCGTGGACAAGGACGAGCGCGCCATGGCGATCGAACGCGCCGAGATCGAGCGTCTGACCAAGGATCGTGACGACGAGCGCGCCATCCAGGAGCGCAGCTTCGTCGCCCGTCTGCGTGAGCGTCTGCTCAACCAGACGGCGGCTGCCGGCTTCAAGGGTATCCGTGCAGGTACCGTCATCACCGACGAGGTTCTGGACGAGCATCCGCGTGGCGCATGGCGTAACATCACGGTCAGCGATGACAGCGTGATGTCCGAGCTGGAAACGCTGCGCCGCGAATACGACGCTGCCGTTGGCAAGATTCAGGCCCGTTTCGACAGTAAGGTCGAGAAGCTGCAGCGCGGTGACGAGCTGCCGCCGGGCGTGATGAAGATGGTCAAGGTCTTCGTGGCTGTGAAGCGCAAGCTGCAGCCCGGTGACAAGATGGCCGGTCGTCACGGTAACAAGGGTGTCGTCTCGCGCGTCGTGCCGGTTGAAGACATGCCGTTCCTTGAAGATGGTACGCCTGTCGATCTCGTTCTGAACCCGCTGGGTGTGCCGTCTCGCATGAATGTCGGTCAGATTCTCGAGACCCATCTGGGCTGGGCCTGTGCCAATATCGGCCAGAACATCGGCAAGATTGCCGATGATTACCAGCGCACGGGTGAGCGCAAGCTCGAACTACTTGAGAGCCTGCGCGACGTCTATGGCGATGCCGTGTTCGAAAGCGATATCGCGACCCTGCCGAACGAGCAGCTCCTCGAGCTGACCGGTAACCTCCGCAAGGGCGTGCCGATCGCAACGCCGGTGTTCGACGGTGCGTCGATCCCGGATATCGAGGACATGCTGGTGAAGGCCGGTGTGGACAAGTCGGGCCAGTCGCAGCTGATCGACGGCCGTACGGGTGAGGCTTTCGAGCGTCGTACCACGGTCGGCTACATCTACATGCTGAAGCTGCATCACCTTGTTGACGACAAGATCCATGCCCGTTCGATCGGTCCGTACTCGCTCGTCACGCAGCAGCCGCTGGGTGGTAAGGCGCAGTTCGGTGGCCAGCGCTTCGGTGAAATGGAAGTCTGGGCTCTTGAAGCTTACGGTGCCGCCTACACCCTGCAGGAAATGCTCACGGTCAAGTCCGATGACGTTTCCGGCCGTACGAAGGTCTATGAGGCCATTGTGCGTGAGCAGGACGATTTCGAAGCCGGTATCCCCGAAAGCTTCAACGTTCTGATCAAGGAACTGAAGTCGCTCGGCCTGAATGTCGATCTGGAGCAGAGCGCAATCTGATGCGCTTTGTCTCCGCCTTTTCTGTGTTTGTTGCTAACGCGGGCGCGGCCGGCCTTCCGGCCCGCTCCGTGAAATGGGATTTCGGCGCATGAACGAACTCATGAAGATCCTTGGTCAGACGGGCCAGACCCAGTCTTTCGACCAGATCAAAATCCAGCTCGCTTCATCCGAGCAGATCCGCTCCTGGTCTTACGGCGAGATCAAGAAGCCGGAGACCATCAACTACCGTACGTTCAAGCCTGAGCGCGACGGTCTGTTCTGCGCGCGTATCTTTGGCCCGATCAAGGACTACGAGTGCCTGTGCGGCAAGTACAAGCGCATGAAGTTCCGCGGCATCGTGTGCGAGAAGTGCGGCGTGGAAGTCACGCTCGCCAAGGTTCGCCGCGAGCGCATGGGCCATATCGAACTGGCATCGCCGGTTGCGCATATCTGGTTCCTGAAGTCGCTGCCGAGCCGCATTGCGACGATGATCGACATCACGCTGAAGGACCTCGAAAAGGTTCTGTATTTCGAGAGCTATATCGTTCTCGAATCCGGCACGAGCCCGTTCAAGCGCTATTCGCTGCTGTCGGAAGACCAGTATTTCGACGCGATGGACGACTATGCTGATGAAGGCCTGGAAGTCGGTATCGGCGCCGAAGCGGTCAAGAAGATCCTGTGGAAGGCCCGTCTGCTTTCCACTGAAACCGATCGTCCAGGCCTGATCGACCGTGACGGTCGCGATCAGGATAAGTCTGACGGCGATCTCCTGCGTGAAGACCTGCGTGAAGCCACGTCGGAAGCCAAGCGCAAGAAGCTCGTCAAGCGCCTGAAGCTGTTCGAAGCCTTCGCCGAGAGCGGTTCACGTCCGGAATGGATGATCCTCGACCTCGTTCCGGTCATTCCGCCCGAGCTTCGCCCGCTTGTGCCGCTGGACGGCGGTCGTTTCGCGACGTCCGATCTGAATGATCTCTATCGTCGTGTGATCAACCGTAACAACCGACTGAAGCGCCTGATCGAGCTGCGTGCGCCGGACATCAT
>JAAAKD020127515.1:0-26299 GCA_010014825.2 Danaus melanippus | reverse complement strand
TTTTCCTTTTTGCACTCTTTTAAAGCCCCTACTACCCCTTTTTATTTTTTTCTGATTTCACTCCTTAGGGGCTGCTCTCTCAAAATAAGAAAAAAAAAGTCATACCATCAAAAATCGACATTTTAACGCAAAATAGACTCATACCCACATAATCAAGTCCAAATCAGCATTTGAATACTATAAGCTGACTCCCACACTTTCTAACTTCCCTTTTCCACAACTTCACTTTTCCAAATCCACTTTTTTTGTAGGGGTTAAAAAATAATTCACTAACTTTTTATATATATTGATGACTAGCAGAGCTAGTTCCGTTCTAAGAACGGAATTTCTGTTACCCTTTGTGTAAGATGATGTTGCTTCTCCTTTTTGCACTCTTTTCTAGACCCCTTTCACCCCCCTTTGATTTTTTCTGATTTCTTCTCCTTCCCATCTGCACCCCCAACAATAAAAAAAAATAAGCACCATTCAGCAAAATCGTCGTTTTGACACAAAAAAAAACTCATACCCACATAAACAAACCAAAAACACCATTTGAACACACTTACACAACTCCCACACATTCTAACACTCCTTTTCCACAACTTCACTTTTCCAAGTCCACTTTTTTGTAGGGGTTAAAAAATAATTCACTAACTTTTTATATATATTGACTAGCAGAGCTAGTTCCGTTCTAAGAACGGAATTTCTGTTACCCTTTGTGTAAGATGGTGTTGCTTCTCCTTTTTGCACTCTTTTCTAGACCCCTTTCACCCCCCTTTGATTTTTTCTGATTTCTTCTCCTTCCCATCTGCACCCCCAACAATAAAAAAAAATAAGCACCATTCAGCAAAATGTCGTTTTGACACAAAAAAAAACTCATACCCACATAAACAAACCAAAAACACCATTTGAACACACTCACACAACTCCCACACATTCTAACACTCCTTTTCCACAACTTCACTTTTCCAAGTCCACTTTTTTGGAGGGGTTAAAAAATAATTCACTAACTTTTTATATATATTGATGACTAGCAGAGCTAGTTCCGTTCTAAGAACGGAAATTATGTAACCCGTTGTGTAAGAAATATTGGTTCTAGGCTTTTTTTGTTCTTTTCCAGCCTTTACTACCCCTTTTTATTTTTTTCTGATTACACTCCTTAGGGGCTGTCCCCCCAACAATAAGAAAAAAAAAGTCCTACCATCCAAAATTGCAACTTCAACACAAAATAGACTCATACATACATAATCAAACCAAAAACACCATTTGAACACACTTACGCAACTTTCACACTCTCCAATACTCCTTTTACACAACTTCACTTTTTTAAATCCACTTTTTTTGTAGGGGTTAAAAAATAATTCACTAACTTTTTATATATATTGACTAGCAGAGCTAGTTTCGTTCTAAGAACGGAAATTGCGTAGCCCGTTGTGTTTTTGATCCGTTTTTACCCTTTTCCCAGATCTTTTCAGACCCCTTTTGAAGATATTTATTTTTTCTGATTTCCCTTCCTTCCCATCTTCAACCCCAACAATATAAAAAAATAAACATCTTTAGCAAAATCGTCGGTTCAACACAAAATAAACTCATACCTACATAATCAAACCAAAAACATCATTCGAACACACTTCACTACATCCCACACCCTATAACCCTCCTTTTCCCCAACTTCACTTTTCCAAATCCAGTTTTTTTGGAGGGGCTAAAAATAATTCACTAACTCTTTATATATATTGACTAGCAGAGCTAGTTCCGTTCTAATAACGGAAATTACTTTTGACCCGTTATGTGTTTATTAAGTTTTTGCGCATCTTCTCATCTTTTTCAGACCCCTTTCACCCCCCTTGATTTTTTCTGATTTCTTCTCCTTCCCATCTGCACCCCCAACAATAAAAAAAAATAAGCAACATTATGCAAAAGCGTCGTTTCAACACAAAATAGACTTATAACCATATAAACATACCAAAAACACTATTTGAACACACTTCACTACATCTTACACTCTCTAACTGGCCTTATCCACAACTTCACTTTTCCAAATCCACTTTTTTTGGAGGGGTTAAAAATAATTCACTAACTTTTTATATATATTGATGACTAGCAGAGCTAGTTCCGTTCTAAGAACGGAAATTATGTAACCCGTTTTATGTTTAATGTGTTTTACGCTTCTTCTGATCTTTTCCAGCCCCCACTACCCCTTTTTAATTTTTTCTGATTTCACTGCTTAGGGGTTGCTCCCTCAAAATAAAAAAAAAACCATACCATCAAAAATCGTCCTTTCAACACAAAACAAACTCATACCCACATAATCAAGTCAAAATCAGCATTTGAACACACCTAACCCACTCCCAAACGTCATAACACCCCTTTCCCACAACTTCACTTTTCCAAATCCACTTTTTTTGTAAGGGTTAAAAAATAATTCACTAACTTTTTATATATATTGACTAGCAGAGCTAATTCCGTTCTAAGAACGGAAATTATATAGCCCGTTGTGTAAGAAATATTGTTTCTAGGCTTTTTTTTGTTCTTTTCCAGCCCCCAATACCCCTTTTTATTTTTTTCTTATTTCACTACTTAGGGGCTGCTCTCTTAAAATAAGAAAAAAAGTTTCATATAATCAAAAATCGCCATTTCAACGCAAAATACACCCATACCCACCTAAACCAACCAAAATCAGCATTTGAACACACTTCACCAACTCCCACATCCTCTAACCATCCTTTTCCACAACTTCACTTTTCCAAATCCAACTTTTTTCGAGGGGTTTAAAATAATTCACTAACTTTTTATATATATTGATGACTAGCATAGCTAGTTCCGTTCTAAGAACGGAAATTATATATCCCGTTGTGTAAGATGATATTGTTTCTCCTTTTTGCACTCTTTTCAAGCCCCTACTGCCCCTTTTGATTTTTTTTTGATCTCACTCCTTAGGGGTGTAACCCTCAACAAAAGAAAAAAAAAGTTTTTCCATCCAAAATTGCAACTTTAACACAAAATAGACTCATTCATACATACATAATCAGTTCAAAAACACTATTTGAACACACTTACGCAACTCCCACACCCTTTAACACTCCTTTTCCACAACTTCACTTTTCAGAATCCAACTTTTTCGAGGGGTTAAAAAATAATTCACTAACTTTTTATATATAGTGATAGCATAGCTAGTTCCGTTCTAAGAACGGAAATAACATGACCCGTTGTGTAAGAAATATTGGTTCTAGGCTTTTTTTGTTCTTTTCCAGCCTTTACTACCCCTTTTTATTTTTTTCTGATTACACTCCTTAGGGGCTGTCCCCCCCAACAATAAGAAAAAAAAAGTCCTACCATCCAAAATTGCAACTTCAACACAAAATAGACTCATACATACATAATCAAACCAAAAACACCATTTGAACACACTTACGCAACTTTCACACTCTCCAATACTCCTTTTACACAACTTCACTTTTTCAAATCCACTTTTTTTGTAGGGGTTAAAAAATAATTCACTAACTTTTTATATATATTGATAGCATAGCTAGTTCCGTTCTAAGAACGGAAATTATGTTACCCGTTGTGTAAGAAATATTGGTTTTAGGCTTTTTTTTGTCCTTTTTCGACCCCTTTAACTCTTTTTTATCCTATTCGATTCCTCTTCCTTCCCATCTGCACCCCTAACAATAAAAAAAGAAATCATCTGTTACTAAAATCGTCTTTTTAACACAAAATAAACTTAGACCCACATAATCAAATCAAAAACACCATTTGAACACACTTCACTACATCTTACACTCTATAACACTCCTTTCCCACAACTTCACTTTTACGAATCCACTTTTTTTGTAGGGGTTAAAAAATAATTCACTAACTTTTTATATATAAGACTAGCATAGCTAGTTCCGTTCTAAGAACGGAAATTATGTTACCCGTCGTGTGATAATTAAGTTTTTACGCTTCTTCTGATCTTTTTTAGCCCCTACTACCCCTTTTTATTTTATTTGATTTCACTCCTTCTCATCTGCACCCCCAACAATAAAAAAAAAATAAGCACCATTTAGCAAAATCAACATATTGACACAAAATAAACTCATACCCACAAAATCAAGTCAAAATCAGCATTTGAATACTATAAGTTGACTCACACACTTTCTAACATTCTTTTTCCACAACTTCACTTTTTCAAATCCACTTTTTTTGTAGGGGTTAAAAAATAATTCACTAACTTTTTATATATATTGATAGCAGAGCTAGTTCCGTTCTAAGAACGGAAATTGCGTAGCCCGTTGTGTAAGATGATGTTGTTTCGCTTTTTTTAACTCTTTCCAGCCCATACTACTCCTTTTATTTTTTTTATGATTTCACTCCTTAGGGGGTGTAACCCTCAACAAAAGAAAAAAAAATTCATACCATCCAAAATCGACCTTTTAACACAAAATAGCCTCATACCCACATAATCAAGTCAAAACCATCATTTGAACACTATAATTCAACTCCCAAACTTCATAACATTTCTTTTCCACAACTTCATTTTTTCAAATCCATCTTTTTTGGAGGGGTTAAAAAATAATTCACTAACTTTTTATATATATTGACTAGCAGAGCTAGTTCCGTTCTAAGAACGGAAATTATATATCCCGTTGTGAGTTATATCTATCTTTTCGTTTTTTTCTGATCTTTTGCAGCACCACTGCCCCTGTTTAATTTTTTTTTGATTTCCCTCCTTAGGGGGTGAGTCCACAACATAAGAAAAAAAAGCCATACCATCCAAAATCGTCCTTTTAACACAAATTAGACTCATACCCACATAAACATATCAAAAACAGCATTTGAACACTATAAGTAAACTGATACTCTCTCTACCACCACTTTTCCACAACTTCGTTTTCCCAAATCCATCTTTTTTGGAGGGGTTAAAAAATAATTCACTAACTTTTTATATATATTGATGACTAGCAGAGCTAGTTCCGTTCTAAGAACGGAAATTACTTGACCCGCTGTGTGTTTATTAAGTTTTTGAGCATCTTCTCATCTTTTTCAGACCCCTTTCACGCCCCTTGATTTTTTCTGATTTCTTCTCCTTCCCATCTGCACCCCCAACAATAAATAAAATTAAGCAACATTTAGCAAAATCGTCGTTTCATCACAAAATAGACTGATACCCACATAAACAAATCAAAAACATCTTGCAAACACACTTAATTAACCCTAACACGCTTTAACTCCCCTTTCCCACAACTTCACTTTTCCGAATCCATCTTTTTTGGAGGGGTTAAAAAATAATTCACTAACTTTTTATATATATTGACTAGCAGAGCTAGTTCCGTTCTAAGAACGGAAATTGCAAAGCCCATTGTGTGGTTATCAAGTTTTTTCCGCATCTTCTCATCTTTTGCAGCCACCCACTACCCCCCTTCATTTTTTCTGATTTCTTCCCCTTCCCATCTGCACCCCCAACAACAAAAAAAAAATAAGCAACATTTAGCAAAATCGACATATTGACACAAAATAGACTCATACCCACATAAACATACCAAAAACAGCAGTTGAACATTATAAATCAACTCCAACACTCTCTAACTCCACTTTTCCACAACTTCACTTTTCCGAATCCCAACTTTTTAGAGGGGTTAAAAAATAATTCACTAACTTTTTATATATATTGATAGCAGAGCTAGTTCCGTTCTAAGAACGGAAATTGTGTATCTCGTTATGTGATTATCAAGTTTTTGCGCATCTTCTCATCTTTTGCAGCCACCCACTACCCCCCTTCATTTTTTCTGATTTCTTCCCCTTCCCATCTGCACCCCCAACAACAAAAAAAAATAAGCAACATTTAGCAAAATCGACATATTGACATAAAATAGACTCATACCCACATAATCAATTCAAAAACACCATTTGAACATCTTTCACCAACTCCCACACCTTCTTACATCAATTTTCCACAACTTCACTTTTCCGAATCCATCTTTTTTGGAGGGGTTAAAAAATAAATCACTAACTTTTTATATATATTGATGATTGATAGCATAGCTAGTTCCGTTCTAAGAACGGAAATTATGTTAGCCCGTTGTGTAATAAATATTGTTTCTAGGCCTTTTTTGTTCTTTTCCAGCCTTTACTACCCCTTTTTATTTTTTTCTGATTACACTCCTTAGGGGCTGTCCCCCCAACAATAAGAAAAAAAAAGTCCTACCATCCAAAATTCAACCTTTATAAAACAGTATAAACTCATACCCACATAATCAAGTCAAAAACATCATATGAACACATTTAAGCTAATCCAACACTCTCTAACTCCACTTTTACACAACTTCACTTTTTCAAATCCACTTTTTTTGTAGGGGTTAAAAAATAATTCACTAACTTTTTATATATATTGATGATTGATAGCATAGCTAGTTCCGTTCTAAGAACGGAAATTATTTGACCTGCTGTGTAAGATATTGTTGTTTCATCTTTTTACACTCTTTCCACACCTGTTTTTACCCCTTTTTATTTTTTTCTGATTTCACTCCTTCGGGGCTGCTACCCCAACAATGAGAAAAAAAAAGTTTTTTCATCCAAAATTGCAACTTTAACACAAAATAAACTCATACCCACATAATCAAGTCAAATTCAACATTTGAATACTATAAGTTGACTCCCACACCTTCTAACATCAATTTTCCACCACCTCACTTTTCCAAATCCAACTTTTTTCGAGGGGGTAAAAAATAATTCACTAACTTTTTATATATATTGACTAGCAGAGCTAGTTCCGTTCTAAGAACGGAAATTACTTGACCCGTTGTGTGGTTATCAAGTTTTTGCGCATCTTCTCATCTTTTTCAGACCCCTTTTACCCCCCTTGATTTTTTCTAATTTCTTCTCCTTCCCAATCTGCACCCCAAACAATAAAAAAAAATAAGCAACATTTAGAAAAATCGACATATTGACACAAAATAAACTCATACCCACATAAAGAAACCAAAAACATCATTTGAACACACTTAAGCAACTCCCACACTTTCTAACTCCTATTTTCCACAACTTCACTTTTCCAAATCCATTGTTTTGGTAGGGGTTAAAAAATAATTCACTAACTTTTTATATATATTGATGATGATGATAGCAGAGCTAGTTCCGTTCTAAGAACGGAAATTGCGTAGCCCGTTGTGAGTTTAATCTATCTTTTCCCGTTTTTTCCTGATCTTTTGCAGCACCACTACCCCTTTTTTATTTTTTCTGATTCCCCTTCCTTTGGGGCTGCTCCCTCAACATAAGAAAAAAAAACATCTTTGACTAAAATCGTTCTTTTAACACAAAATAAATTCACACCCACATAATCAAGTCAAAATCGGCATTTGAATACTATAAGTCGACTTCCACCCTCTCTAACACCAACTTTCCACAACTTCACTTTTCCGAATCCATCTTTTTTGGAGGGGTTAAAAAATAATTCACTAACTTTTTATATATATTGATGAAGCTAGTTCCGTTCTAAGAACGGAAATTACTTGACCCGTTGTGAGATTAATTTATCTTTCCCCGTTTTCCTGATCTTTTTCAGCACCCACTACCCCTTTTTATTTATTTCTGATTTCACTCCTTAGGGGCGCTGCTTCCTCAAAATAAGAAAAAAAAACATCTTTCAGCAAAATCGTCGTTTCAACACAAAATAGACTGATACCCACATAAACTAACCAGAAACATCATTTGAACACACCTAACTCACTCCCAAACGTCATAATACCCCTTTTCCATCACTTCACTTTTCCAAATCCGCTTTTTTTGTAGGGGTTATATAATTCACTATTCACTAACTTTTTATATATATTGATGATGATGATTGATGATATCTATCATCTTGCAACCGCGAATATAAATACTTTACGATACTCTAAATAACTCGCATATTATAGATCAATCTCATACAATATTGAAATGTTGAAAGTATTTTTATCAAATACGTTTATTTTTGTTTAAAAAGAATATCTTTAAAATTTACTTTACAAAATCAGTCATAAAATGACGTGTCACTCTTGTTTTAAATGTTGCAAAATGATAAACTCTTGCTAAGTTCCCTCCTTGGTTTTTAAACTAAGATTACTTTTTTTTGTAGACTTTGTTTATAATATATCACATTAATTTGAACATATAAAAGTTATGATACACAAGAAAAAAAATGGTTGTTCAGAATTAAGCACAGTTTTGGTGGGCAATGGAAACTAATTGTAGAGGAAGTTGCTAATATCTTATGATAAATTCTTATAGAACTCATATGTTTTACTTATGTTATCCAGAATCTTCTGAAGTAGTACTTTCAAAATTATTTTTTATCAATCAACTAAATAATACAAAAATCATTATTCATATTATAACTAAATTAATATAACCATAAATAGAAGTTCTGAAAATATAAATAAACTAAATTTGATTAATCCATGACAGTTTTACTCGTTTATATAATTACCATCTTTTGCTAGCGAATTCCTCAAAGCCCATTATTTTTTAGTCTAGATGATGAACCAGAGCCTAGTCCTAGTTTAATCGATCTATTAGATCCTTTTCAATCAGACATTGTAGAAGATCATGGTCTCGACGTCAATAACCCATTAGATATTGATCAAGTTCTAGATAAGACTAAAGAGAATGTATTAGATAATCCTTCTTTAAATCAGGAGGAACCACCTTATGTTTACGGAGCCGAATCATTACCGCAATATATCGATCAATATGCTACTAATAACTCGTTAAATATAACTCATTTTAATGAGTCGTATAATACAGCGGCACAAAGTAACCAATTCGATTATTTACACCCAGATGCTGATTATATCACACCCAATCTTCAACCAGCTAGTTATGAACAACAATCTTATTATCACACGCCCAATAACAATTTACCTTCGTATCTAGATAATACTCAAGTTTCATCCACAAATACACCTTTAAGTGATCATAATCCGACAGAAAGATATCCAAGAACAACATTAGACGCAGTATATGATAATACGTTACTTCAAAACAATAAAAGTCCATCCACATCACTATATGAGTATCCTTACAACTTTGCACTAGAACAGTCAAGTCTCAATTATGATAATTACACAACGTATCAGAATCAACAATATTATGACAATCAATCATATACAACCCCATCTCTTGAACTAAACTATACACAAAGTGATACTGAACCAAACACTTGTGTCCAACAACCCTCACTAAGACAGCAAGGATTATTTTTAGATGGACCAATTCATTTCTCAGAAAATGCTGCCACCTCTACAGACCCTCAATACCCTTACTTAAGTGAATCAAAACCCACCCAGCATTAACCATCTAATATTACAAGTAATCTACTTCAAGCATCGCCTTCAATACCTCAAACACTTAATGAGTTTACATCAACAGTCGATCAATTCTCACTAAACAATACTGAAATGAATTCTTCAATCCCGCTCTCCCACCCTCAACTACTTCCACTAACCGGTGTTTTAATTGATCAATCTACATCTCTGTGCCTTCCTCAGCCTACAACAAGCAAATATGTTGAAAATCCCGGGTCTTATTCAAAACCCCCTTTTCTTACCACGAACACAAGATATGATGCTGAATGTTCATTCAATCTATTAACTTTTAAAAAGCGAAACTTCTACTATAATAAGACGGATTTATATAAGTTTATTAGTCAACTATTCCAATTAGATATCAATCGCATTACATACGGTGAACCCCCCAACAGATTGGCTTTATGTGACGTCCTAGAATCCTCTATGATCCTTTTAAAAACTATTGTAGATATTATGGTTAATGTCTGTGCCTTTAAGGGATTATCAATCGATGTTCGAAGTTATTTTAATAATATAAAAACATTCGACATGTTTGTTAAAGCCTTAGACAAAGTCAAAGCCCATATAACAAGAATATCAAACACTTCAGTATATAAATCGTCCCAAAACATCAAAACGCAAATGGTAAAAGTAAATCCTAAATATGACTTTACACGAGCAACTTTATATTCTCCTCGTGAAAAGTCTTTTCAGAAATTGCTTTCTCTACCGCTTCAAGATCTCTTAAATGAATTTCTCTATTGCTTAAAACTTCAAGATGATGATAAAATCTGCAGTATCACCTTAAGTTTATTCTTGAAATATCCTTTTGAAGGTGAAGATGACACTGAATATAAGAAGCTAATAATAAAGATGATGGCTTCTCTCCGATTCTCTCAATTTAATTTACAGCAAAATCCAACCTCCTTAAATACTCCAAACCTTGAATCGTCATTCATCGAATTTTTCTTTTATTTTTTAAAAGGCGGTTACAGTACACCCTATCTAACTCGTCGAACAAATTGGTGTGAGAATTTTGAGAAAGATGTAGGTGAAATAATACCTTCTTCTAGGACCTAATCATTATTTATGTCTTTAGTTCTTAAAGAGCTACGCAGTGACTCTACTCCTTTTGAGCCTATAAATAAAATATCTTCAAGCAGAGCTGTCAACGGCGAGAAGAACATAAATTTATTACTCTTGGATCTCTTAACTAAATCTATTGAGATAACTTATGATCTTGGTACATTTTTAACGACATCTTTAGTTAATTTAGGAGCTGATCAACATGAAAATCTATTAACTTTTAGTTACGAATAAACTTTTATCATGGTCAAGTTATGGGTTAAAAAAAAACACGGAGCTGAACAAAATTTTTATAAAACTGTATCGCAGCTCCTACAGGGGAAACAAACTTACAGAAAGAGGGAGATGGTGATGGGAAGGCCGAAGAGCCCAAAATTACCAATACTCTTGCTTATTTAGAAGCAGTACTCGGAGAAGTGCAATCATCTCAAAGAGACTGGCCAAGGGAAGCCTTCAATGCAATCTTGATTAGATGGAAACAGATGACAAGAGGCGGATGGTCAACAGCAACCTCCTTCTTCTGTGATAACTTTCGCACAAAGCTCTCTGAAACTTTGTTTAAGAAAAGTGCAATATCTATTCTCAGAACATTAGCAGGAATTCTTATTGGAGCTAGAGGGTCCAAACAAGAAGATGGAATCAAGCGGATAAAAATGCTTGATGAAATCTTGAAGGATGCTCCGCTCAAGTATACTGCTTTACAAGGGCGAGCGGCAGTAGAGTTTCTCCAAAACTGGAGAGAGGTCTTTAAAGAAGAGTTCGTTAATGTGATTTATAACCGCAAAACATGCTCACTTAAAGTCGATCCAAAAATTTTAGGCATGCTGTATGAAGTAGTAGGGGACTTTGTGAAATACCTCCCAGTGAAGAATATGACGGACATCGTTAGAATTCTTCAGTCTGTTCAGCTGTCCTACCAGAGCCTGTCAACCAAAAATGGAGTCAAAAGTGAATGGCTCTCGAATATCAATAAAAAGATTTCGGAGCTTGAAGTGAAAAAGACTCTTTTGTGCAGGTATAAAGAGGACAACATATCTTTAAAGGATGAGAATCTAAAGGAGGCGAGAAGGATAACGATTTCTCATTGACTCATACTCGCCAAGCCAGACGATCTCAATAAGATCATGTTTTCACACGAACGACAAAAAGGCTATATACACCGACAAAATCAACAAGTGGGAGTAAAGAAAGATCTTAAGACGTGAGAACACAAAATTTGAGCTCTTCCGAGGAAGGTTTATTGAGACCTATTTGAGGAAGTGAAGTCGAAGCACATTATCCCTACCGAGAATATCGTAACTACATTGTCAAAGAAGTGGGATAATACTGATAATCTCAAAGCGGATGAAAAGCTTTATGCAGAATATCTTCTTGAGTATTCAGCCGGCGACCTTATAGAAGTGTGCTACTAACAGAGGAAAATTTCTCCGATATAATCAAATGGCTGTCATGTTTGAAGCTGCGGGCCCTGATAGGATCCTTAATTTCTTCATTAAGAGGTTAAGGTTTAGTAAAGACCCTTTGTACAATTTTCTAGAAACATCTGTCTTAATAATATGACTCCGGAGGATTTGTTTTTAAAGAGATTAGTTACCCTATGCCTAAAGGAACACCACAATCTGGTAAGGACTATAGACCAAGTACATGCATGTCTAATTTGTACAAGTTGATTAGAAAGAGCGAAACTTTGGAATTACATCTCATGGTAGAACAGAGAGGACTATTCTCTGAAAACCAAATGGGAACAGTAAGGAAAATCTTAGTGCAAAGGAGCAAGCGCTGACAAACATCATGATGAATAAGGCTAGTGACTAAAAGCTTAAAACAGCATGGATGACGTCAAGAAGGCGTCTGACGCTGTAACACACGAGTACTTACTGGAATGCATTAATCGATTGGGGTTGCCTAGTGGATCTCTAATTTCTTAACTAAGACTATTTCTAAGGGGAATTTGGAAATAAGATCCAATAATGAGGTTATCTCAATAAAAGAGTCAAAAGGGAAATCTTATAAGGCACAGTCTTATTCCTTTACCCTATGCATTGTTCAAACCCCCTTCAGAAAGCACTAAATGGCTCATATTCAAAAGTTGAAGCCGAGTTAGAAGAGGTGCACTATACGTGTAACCATCTGGTTTGCATCGACGAACTTAAGCTGTTTGCTAAGTCGAAGGAGGTGCTGAAAATCATGGTTGACGAAACAAAAACTTTCTTCGAAACTGGTGGCCTAGATATGAATATCGAGAAGTCAGCGACTAGATCTTCCAACAATAACAGGGGGCCTTGGTGTAACCCCATGGAGGTAGAGGAAATATGGCCAACTTAGTGTAAGAGGTCCAATATAATAAAATACAAAAGGGGAATTATTGCATTCCTTATTAACTGCAGGGCGCGCGTCATCAGTTGAGTGCTTTCGGATTTCACATGTCATATAGTTTAATGGTACAAAATTTTCAATCAACGGATGAGAGTATAGGGATAACAGCACAAGACACAATCACTAGGGAGTTAAATGATATTTAGAGGAAAATATAGACAGGTATGAGCAATTTTAGGACGCTACTTGTTGTTCCATACACGTGCATAACACTCTGGGCAAGGAAAGTTTTATCATATAAGTCGTAAATTCGCGAATATGCATTCAACAAGTGTCCCGCGAGAGTCTTTTATGGATCTACAATTCCTAACATCGTTAATACGAAATAACCCTTTTTAAACTCTCATAAATACCTTCGGGGTTAATTTAATCGCAAATTTTATCTTGCACGCAGATTCTTTCTAAATTTTTCATTAATTAGCATCCTAATAGTAATTTAAGAACATTAGTTAAATCAAATGTTTGTATAATAAATCATAATTTTAGAATTTTACTATATTAATACTTTTGTTAGCTCTTCCAGAGATACTTACTGCTTCCTGGGAATATATCTTGAGAAAACAAAATGTATTTACAGTCTCACGTATAATTTTTAAAATACAACTATAGGAACGTATTTTTTTCGATGATAAAAATATACTTAACAGTATGTTTAATTTTTTATACCTTTTTAAACTCGCTATATAACTAGTTATTAATTTCATCAATTATGTAAAACTTATATTTTTTGCATTTAAACTCTTGCTGTAATGTAAACAAAAAAAGTTTGTATGTAAAGACATACAAATTAACATGGTGTTTTTTATGGGTTTATTGAACTTTGAATATGGTTATAGATTTAATTACTTTTTTCTTTTTTCTGTTTTTAGGGAATGATGGAACTTTAAATAAAGTAATTAAACATATTTAAAAGCATAGAAATACTCAATAGTTGTATTTTAACAGTAAGTAATTCTCAACTTCTAATGTTTAGAAAACAAATTGTCAAAAAATCAAACATCATCAGATTTAACCTTATTTTATCAAATATCAGGTTTATATCGAGAAACTCTCAACCTCTAAAAGCGAGACAAACAAACTCTTTTTATATAAATGTAAACAAATACCCACCCTTATGTTTTCTCCTATGAACTCTCTACCACAATATAGCAAGGAAAATGCTCGAAGGCAGACTTACTTCTTAGCCTCTAATGGTTTCTTTTCTTCTATTATCACACTGCTTGAGGTAATGTTACAAACAAGCCTTGGAAGCTTCAATAAGAATATGCTACTAGCTAAACGTGAGGTTATGGAAAGGCTAGAGTCAATCATTTCCGACTTTAAAATGAATATGGAAAAAGAACTTCTTGGACATAAGATTGACATGGTTTTCAGGAATACGGATCTTCTTCTTAAAATACTTAATATCAAAGACGATTTGATTACAGACACTTTTATTGATTCGAAGTTCAAATTAAAATCTCTAATCGGATATCACAATAAATGTATCCTTAATCAGAAGTTAGATTTGATTCACACAAAGATGTACATAACACTCAGTACCGCAATGTCTATGCATAGGCAGAAGAAGATTATACAAAAATACATTGAAGTTGACGTCGAGACATTGCAAAAAGAAGAAGCCCAACTCAAGTGTGAATTAAGGCAGAAATACGTGTTAGCAGACATCGAAATGACTGAAAAGCATAACTGTTTGCCGGTTAGGACGAAGCGAAAAAGTTGGTTCTTTGGGTTGTTCGCATCCTGTGGTTTGTGATTATGAAATTTGCAACAGGTATAAGGTTAAAACTAATTTATCTTACTTAAAAAGGTCCAGCAATTACTATCAGCACAAAAATAACGAATAATAATACTGCATAAGAGGTTCGATAAAAAAAGACAGCTAATTTGCAAGGAAGTTTTACAATCTACTTACATGGAAGGAGACGAAGGAAATACAAAAATTATTTTGCGTCCAAGTTAAACTCAAACTAATAATCATACGACTTAGTAATTTTGTACGAAATCAAGAAAATTGTAGACAATCTGACTAAGAAAACGCTTAAGGATTTAGAATCAATGATTAGCAATCAAGGAATTAAGTTTCAAGAAATGGAATATCTTCTAAAAACAGAGATAACACTTATAACTATATACTGCATCCCAATTGTCCAAATCAATCATGGTCACCATCGACCCTTGAAGTAACTGTAATGCTTATGATTGACATAGAATCTCAACATAAAAGATTTGCTGGAATATAAGGCAAGAGAAACTTGGATAAATGATGATCATTCAAACTTTAATTATAATATAAGAACAACTCTGTAACAAACCAACCTAACTCAAGAAGATATATCCATAGATTAATTCTAATGATGAATGCAAGTTGTCTTTCATCATTAGCAACCAATAACGACTGCTTGAAGCATTTTAAAAGATTCTACATCAAAGAAGTAAAAGTCCAAAAAGTTTCTTTAAGTCACTCTATGTTAACCCTTACAATGTCAACAACAAACTTCCAATGGTCAGAAACTGAAAGATAGTCAAAATTCACAAGCTTTTTGCTTTAATAGAAACATATAAATTCAAAAATTATCTTTTACCCGCTAGACTTAGTATACAACAGAATAAACACTAGAAATGCAGTACTTGTTCGGTAATCGAGTGAGAATAAACAGCCCATCAAACGACTTATCATCACTCTTAGTAGAGTTAGATGATATTTGGCATTGTTATTCCTCTCGGTTACAACAAACAATTGATCACAGCCTATCTTACGCGCCCAGCACCATTTTTATCGCTGGTATGCGTAGATGTCTCTAATTGAGACCACCAAATTGAAGAGAACACCACGATCATATTTTAATTAGTTAGCACTGTACTACTTTCCTTGTTTCTCCGCTCGTCTCTATACCCCAAAGATTTAAAACTATCAAACACTTATTGGCGCCTACTTTTGAAACCCAATACTAAGAAGCTGAACACTTTCTTACTAACATTATTTAACTCTTAATACCAAAACGCATGTAAACGACACAAAAACAGGCAACAAACAATAAAATTATTTGTATAACTGCTACTAAATTACAACTTTAAAAATTATCGAGATTTAATTATACTTTATCAAATATACACACCTCTTTTACCTTTGCCACATAAAAAGCAATATTTGCGTGTAACCGGTGTCTTTGCGTCACAATTTCTGTACGTAATACCTTGTACAACAACAAGTGATTTAAAACAATTATTGCAGCCACAAAAGGATCTGGGGTCTTACACGTGCCGTAACATGGTTTAAACATAACAAAATTCTTGTTGGCTTTACCTATATTCTCATGTTGTTACACTACAACAGCGACTACTAATTATCTCCGCAGCACATCTTTTTAGCCTTTAGTCAGCTAATCAATTTGTATTTGCTACACACAAAAGCCGATGCAATACATCATCTTATTGGTAAAATAATCTTATTTCACCCAAAGTATATGGTTTCCAAACACTGATTGTTTAATATGTAACTTAACGCTAAATTGTGAGATGCAGGCAAACCAAGGGAGTTAAAAACCAGAAATATACATTTTAAATTTCCACGCAAGACAGTTAAAATGGGTAAATTATTTCGCATCATCGATACCATTTGATTTTAACGTCGTCACTTTTATGACATCTTAACACATTATAGAAGTTTATGCGTGATAAGGGGCTTATTATGATTAAAGACAGTATTTTAACAATCAAAACAACACCTGGTTTTCATAATGATTGTTTAAAGCCCGATATGGTTTAAATTTAGTTCAAACAATATTTATTTTTGATACAACTAATGATAAATAATTCAATGGGCTAGTTTTTACAGCATTCATTATATTAAAGGCCAAGTCTGTAGGCTCAGAAGAGACAGGAAAAAATTCTTCTACACCCTTCGGATGTGTGCCTAAGGGGTCTTCAGGGGCAATCATGTTCCCCGGGATACAGGCTCATGGGGCCATTGCTTCCCCACTCCTTTTACACTAGAATCTTCTAGCTTCTCCACGGCTCTCTCAATCTCCTCCTCTCCAGCATCACCCTGGTCAAGTCATCGCCTTCGATCCAAGGATATACTCTCCAAAATTTCTTCAGCACTACAGACTGGATGTATGCTTCCAAGGATGGTTGGATATCCAGCTCTTGGATGTACTTCTTATGGAAGTTCGTTACCACCCCATCCCATGTCATTACATATGGGATTATTTTTGTCTTAGCTTTGTGGATTACTCCAAGCTCATTAGTCAAGAGGTCGTACTTTCTTAACTTTACATTCTCAACTATTGTGAGAATGTCTTGGTTGATTATGCCAACCTCGACAATTAAGATTTCCTTCCTCTTCTTATCTAAGACAAGAATATCAGGCTTATTATGGCTGACTTTGATATCCGTAGATATCCTAGTGTCTACTCGTATCTCGGCATTGTCATTGGACATTACCTCCTGTACAGAGTGAGACCTAATTTTATTGGTCTTTTTAAACCCGTATTTCTTACATAGTAAGAGGTGTAGGCACCTAACCACCTCGTTGTGTCTTCTCGTATAATCAAAACCCAACATTCGATCACACTTGGTAGCTAGATGATCTAAAATCTTCCTATGCGATCTACAGTGAGGACATTGTCCCTCCTGTCCGCAGAATATATTTTTATCCTGCAGGAAGCAATATGTTGCTTCAGATCGAGCCTGGGTATTACCCTTAACCAGCCATGTAGAAGATCCCTTTATGCTTACTAGCTCGTGGTCCTTTGCTTTAAACAATTTTGAATGGTTGTAACGATTCTTAATTTCGTTGTAAAGCGATAAACTTTGAGCTTCGCATAGCACTTTTAATGGGACTAACGCTTCTAGATGGTACTTTGTTCTGAGGTACCCTACTATCTGTGAAAGATGAGACTTAGAGTCTTCTTCCACTTTTAGTATTGCAGCACGTCTAAGTGAGCTATTTTTAGACTCATCTAGCGAGCTATACATGTTAAGCAACATGTTTTCACTCCTGTGCTTAACACACGCAAAACCTATTCCAATTTCACTCCTAGGGAGGTATAGTCTCTCATTAAATGCTGGCTGTAAGTGGATATGGCGCTTTATTAGCACCTGACGAATGTCAAAATCGAGACTTCTGTAGTCTTCTGGCTCGAGTTTAAGAAGACCAACGTGGTAGTTTATAACCGAGATCGCATGCTCATTTATGGCACGAAACATGTTCACACCATTCAACTTCGTCATACAGAGTCGCTCGACACGACTCAATATCTCAGTCTTTACCTTTTCAAAAGTCTCTCTTTTAATTACATTAGAAAAGTCTTACGTAATTCATTGTACTTATATCCCTGTGACCCTTCTAGTAGGGCGGCATCGTTTTCTACTCCGTACAATTAGTGGCAGTTTTCTCTCGGTTAACCTCAAGACCCACTGCCGTAAAGAACTTTTTAGTTTCCTCACTTAAGGCCTTGCGGTTTTCCTCGCTATCTGCCAGGAGTTTCAGATCATCAATAAAGAGAAGATGGTTCGTGACAAACGACTGACTGTCAGTTTGTACACCTACCTTTGGATAAAGTGAGTTAAGTTTCCTGCTCAAAGGATCCATACATAGGACGAACAAAAGAGGGGATAAGGAATCACCCTGTATTATACCCCTCTCTATTTTCTTCTCCAGGATCAATTCTGACCCTGTTCTAATCTCAATGTGCCACTTTTTAATGGTAGCTTTCAGGAATGTTCCTATCCATTGAGGGAGGTTTTACCTTTCAATACTTGTGGCCAGGTAAGCATGGTTTACTGAGTCGTAGGCCTTCTTTACATCTATCCACATTGTCTTGAGAAGATTTTTATGCTTCTCATTGATCGGTATGTTTAACATAGCCTGTTCCTTAGCTCCTTGAACTAATCGAACTGTTCCAAGTTGGTTCTCGGCTAGAAGACCTCTACTCTCAACAATCAGTTGTAGGACTCTCGTCGTACACTTCGTTGTGAGTTTATAAAGGTTCGACATACAGGTGATAGGTCTGAAGTCACTACCACGTGTCGGCGTACCCTTTGGGATTAGGTACGTTAAACCCTTATAGAACCAACTCTCAGGAGCCTTCCCATTTATCGATACCACATTAACATAAATTTGAAATATTCATGAAGAGGCAGTTTAACCGGTTCAAAATTGTTTCGATACGAATACTTAACTCTTTGCAGCATAGTCGCTTGCATTTCAAAATAACTTTATCTACAGATTTGGATTTTGAGGTAACCTGCATTTGTGAATTACAACTATCATAAATAACCGAGTTTCGTATAAGACCTTGTTTCGCAAAAAACTCAACCTCGACTAAATCACACAATTTTATCTTACGACTGACAGAAGCATCGTTAAACTTCATGTCAAGTATTTCGTCGAATGTATATATGCTATCGGTTATCTCAAATCGCATTTGTTTTTTACCATGGGATCTAAAGCTTTGTTTCTTGCATATTAAAGTTATTCCTTTTTATGGCGGCTGATATTGGGATTGAACCATTGTTTTTTATCAACGGACTACGACCTAGTCAGAATTAACGGCCTCATATATGATTGGTTAGGGTGAATAACTGGTCTAGAACCTAATCAACGTATTTTCTTCTGCAGAATAAAATACCATATGAGTTTAGGATAAAATTTCCTCACTGTAGACATATATCAATATTATAGATAATCTAACTGCCATGTGGGATCGCATATTAGGTTTTTATTTTATGATAAGCACAAGGGTGAATT
The DNA here is from genome assembly GCA_010014825.2 of Danaus melanippus. NCBI lineage: Eukaryota > Metazoa > Arthropoda > Insecta > Lepidoptera > Nymphalidae > Danaus > Danaus melanippus. Next base: position 6,799 of record JAAAKD020127515.1, on the reverse strand, counting down.
AGGTGTCTGCATCTAATTTTGTCTAAAAAAACTATAAAAAAGGCAACAAAACTAGTTCTCACATCGTACAGGTGGTGATGTTTGATGCCTATTCCAAAATACGGATAGACCCCGGGTATTTACGATTATCAAGGTCAACCATATAAAGCCTGATTTACTTGACTTGGATAATAAGAAGGAAGAAAGTTATTTTATCGGTGTTGTAAAAAACCAGAAAAAAACCCATTTATCAATAGTTGAGAATGTTAATATAAATATGATTTCTTAGCTAGTTAGATCGGAGTCATCCTCAAGGCTAAGATAAGGATCATTTTCTATGTAATAGCATGGGACTCAATAGAAAAAAAACTGTCATAAGAATTACATGTAAAATCTGAAAATATCATTGAAAGCTTACATTCAGTCTGGGGGTCTAAGAAAACCTTGAAGAGTATTTCTTTTTATCGGATGCGAGGAGTTGACCATGATGATGCTGGAGAAGATGAGATCGAGAGAGAAGTGGATCATCTATTCGATTTTGGTCTACAAGGGTATTAAGGTAGGATCTAATGGGTTTAGATCTAAAGGGGACGTTACTGCCTCGAAGAACTTGCTGACATACAGCCAAAGGGTCATAGGAAATTGCATTTATCTAAACCAACTAAAAATACCAGGCCGTCGAAATAACCATTATATTGTTTAGCTTAATTCATATATTCGGCCCCGAAACCTACAAATAATCATAATTATAGACCACATATTTGTTACCCTACAGTTTAATTTATATAAAAGAGTCTGAAACTCAATCAATAATGGGTATATAATCGATTTGATTTTTTTTTCGAATTGCGAATTTTGTCATCAACTAAATTTCTCGAGATAAATTATTAAACTTCCGACAGAATTATAGTTGTCACATTATCTTTTCGCAAATCGCAAAAATTAGTTGTGAGTGTTTCACCCCATGCTATTTATATTTATGCTAAAAAGCTAATTATCCTTATGATCAATATCATTAATAAGGCTTTTTAATGGGTAAAAAAGAAAAACACGGAGCTGAATAAAATTTTTATAAAACTGTATCAGCCGTTACAGAAGAAATAAACTCACAGAAAGAGGGAGATGGTGATGAAAATGCCGAAGAGCTCAAAATTACCAATGCTCTTGCTTCTCTAGAAGCAATACTCGGAGAAGTGTAAACTTCTCAAAGAGACTGGCCAAGGGAAGCCTTTAGTGCTATCTTAAACTGATGAAAACAGGTGTCAAGAGGTGGATGGTCAAAAGCAACCTCCAGCCTCTGTGATAAGTTTTAAACAAAGCTCTCCAAAACTGTGTTCAAGAAGAGGGCAACATCTGTGCACATAACATTAGCAGGAAGTCCTATTGGAGTTAGAGGCTTTAAACAGGAAGACGGAATCAAGCAAGTAAAAATGCTTGATGAAATCTTCAAGGTAGCCTCGCTCAAGGATACGGATTTACAAGAGCGAGCGGCAGTTGAGGTCCTTTAATAACTGAGAGAGTGCTAAAGGAGATCACTGATGTGACTCCTACCCGCAAAATATGCTCACTTAAAGTCGACCAAGAAATTTTAGGTATGCAGGATTAAGTAGTAGGGGACTATGTGAAATCACACTTTGTGAAGAATATGACTGACATCGTTAGAATTCTTCAGTCTGTTCAGCTTTCCTAATAGAGCCTGACAACAAAAAATCGATTCAAAAGTGAATAGCTCTCGAATATAAATAAAAAGATTTCGGAGCTTGAAGCAAAAAAGACTCTTTGTGAAGGTTTAAAGAGGACAGCACTTTCTTAAAAGGTTAGATTTAAAGGAGGCGAAAGGATAATGAGTTCTTATAGACTCATACTCGTCAAGCCCGACGATCTCAATAAGATCATTTCTCACTTGAACGACAGGTCGGCTATATGCACCGATGAAATCAACAAGTGGTAGAAGAGGAGGATGGTTAGACGGGAGAACACAAATTTCATGCTTTTTTTTGTGGCCCAAGTTGGGGAAAAATCCTGAATAGAGAACCAGGTAGCACGACTGTGGCCGTTTGACACCAGATACTGTGAGATTCTTACTCACTAAAACTCCCTCATCATTTGGCCTCTAGCGCGACAAGCGCTTCATACCCATCGGGCTTTGTTTCAGGGCAAACCCACACTATTCGCAGCCTAATCCCCTATCTCAGTCTCTAGGACCCATAGTGGCCGATTTTAACGGGCGTGAGGTCAAAACCCGAAGAAGGGGGCACCGACTTTTTCAGCTTATTGCACCCCTATCATATCCGCATTACTCACACCATTACACTATCAACATCAAGGTTGAACTCTTCTGGCCCAGGAGTTTCGGCATGTGTACGGAATCTGAAAGTAAGGTCCTAAGGTTCCTCATCCATGTCCGGATTTTTCCCTTAAATATCATTCACTCCCAAAATTCATGCTCTTCTGAGGAAGGGTTTATAGAGAGCTATCCAAAGAAGTGAAGCCGAAACACAACATCCCCAACGAGGATATCGTAACCACACGGTCAAAGATGTGGGAGAATACCGATGGCCTCAAAGCGGATGAAAGGCATTATGCAGACCACCTTCTTGAGTATTCAGCCGGCGACCTTGAAGATGTGTGCTTCCCAACAGTTGAAGAATTATAGATATAGTCAAATGGCTGCCATGTTGGAAAGCTGCGTGGGCTGATAGGATCTTTAACTTCTTCATTAAGAGGATAAGATCCATTCATGGCTATTTGTACAATGTTATTAGAGACATCTGTCTTAATAATGAGACCCCGGAGGATCGGTTTTTCAAAGGTTTTACCTACTTGATCCCTAAGGTAACACAACAATCTGGGTAAGAACTTTAGACTAATCATATGAATGTCTAATTTGTACGAGATGACTATGAAGTGCGTAACTTCGGTCATGCAACTTATGGCAGAACGACTGGTCTCTGAAAACCAACTGGTAACAGTAAGGAAAGTCTTGGGCGCAAAGGAGCAAGCGCTGACCAACATCATGATGAATAAAGCTTGTTACTACAAGCTTAACACAGCATGGATTGATGTCAAGAAGGCGTTTGACTTTGTAACCCATAAGTATTTACTGGAAGGCATTAGCCGATTGAGGATGCCTCAGTGGATTTCCAAATTCTTAACTAAGAGCATATCAAAGTGGAATTTGGAAATAAGATCCAATAATGAGGTGATTCTCAATAAAAGAGTTAAAAGGGGAATCTTTCGAGGCGACAGCCTTTCCCCCTTACTCTTCGTATTGTGCAGGGACCCCCTATGCAAGCTACTAAACGGCTTATACCCTAAAGTTGAAGTTAAGTTAAAAAAGGTGCACTATACGTGTAACAATCTACTCTTCATCGACGATCTTAAACTGTTTGCAAAGTCGGATGAGGTGCTAAAAAGCATGGTGGACGAGACGAAAGCTTTCTTCGGAACTGTTGGCCTCGATATGAATATCAAGAAATCTGCCACCAACTCTACCTCTTGTGAAGATGACGCGAGACTGCTGGGATCCCATGAAGGGTATAAGTATCTCGGAATCATCGAAAGTAGAGTTGGTAGGAATATGACTGAAACTGTTGAAAAAATAGTAAAGTCTATTGAGGTCAGGGTCGAATATCTATGTAAAACAAATCTTAACGCCAAGAATTTGATAAGAAGCCTAAATGAGTTCGCGAGCTCTTAATTCAATTACTATGATGGGAATTTTGAAATGGAGCCTGAGCAGTGTAAAGCCTTTGAAGACAAAATACGTCTTATTCTCACGCGTCATCACATGCACCAACAACCCGCGTGTAAAGAGAGGTTGTACTTAACACGAGATGAACTTGGAAGAGGACCATCAAGTGTTGAGCAAAGGAGTGAACGCATGTTCCTCCAACTTGTATCGACACTTGGGTCTAACCAAGATTTCTTCTTGAAAAGGAAGGCTATAATGAAGACAGAAAACAATGAGAATACTCATTTGTCTCAAATAAAAGTATTTCTTAAAAGTAAGTACAATCTAAAAGAAGAGGTCAGTCTGATGACTCTGAGGAAGCACAGAAATCTTCCCTGTACGGCGAGAAACAAAAATAAATTTAATCATGCAAAGTTGTATAGGCTAAGAAATGATCACCTTGTTTCAATAATGGGAATCCTTAATCTGGCTAAGATATGGAAACATCTCCTTTCGAAAAGAAGGCGCTCTTTGTGCCCTTCAAGACAGAAATATCTTCCTCGAAAAAGGTGTAAAATGCCCCCACTGTAACGACAAGTACAAGTCGGTAGACTATATGGCTACTCAATGATATAGAATGTTGTCATATGATTACATGAGGTGGCAAAATGAGGCTTTAAGGTGTACCCCCCCCCCTTCAACTGTGCTTGAACTACGGATTATCGAAGTCCGAGAAAATCTTAATCACACCCTCCAGGAGTGTGTATCGAATGATTGGGCCGAGATAAGAGTAGATACTAGTATATCAATGGGTGTCAAAGTCAAGTACAACAAGCCTGACATCTTTGTCCTTGATAAGTTAAAGAAGGAAATCTACATCGTTGAGGGGGTCATTATGAGTTTTGACCACCTACGTGCTGTTGAGGTAGAGAAGAAACATAAGTACGATCTTCTTGCCAATCATTGTGGCACATTACACGGATTTAAGACACGAATAGTCCCGGATGTGATGACATGGGACTGGATGGTGTTTGTTATCACCGAAATTATAGGAAAGACCTACTACTCAACAGACGCATCGAGGCGTATATACAGTCCAGAATCCTCAATATGACACTGGAAGCTTATCTATGGAATCTCGAAAAGAATCCACACACTCCGACGCAGCTACTGAGAAGGTAAGAGCTGGTAAATCTGGTCACCAAGACCCTCTTACTCCAAGTCTTCCCCCAACTGTGAGTCGATATGAATTTTAGACAATATAATATACCCAAATAAATGAATTAAGTCGTAAGTTTTTCTAACTAAGGTTGTTACCACCTACGCTTAAAGTGTTGGTCATAAAATTTACTTGTTTTATCTATATTTACAAAGACTGTGAAACGTATTTAGATTTTAAGCACGTTATCATTCTTCCGTTGCGTATTTAAGGGCTCTAATATACTTCTAAATACGCCTGAAACTAAAAGTTATGTGTACAAATCTTCAAAGCACAAACACTAACTGCCAAAAGTTAATAAGATATTAATTAGTTTCTCAATATAAATAACATCACGTTATTTACGCCTTTCTCTAGTCTGGCTGTTTCCGTAATGCCATAAATGATTCTTCTTAATGTTCAATTTCTCTGTAAGTGATAGAATTTGGAAAAGATACTTCGATTTCCTCCAAAGATCACCCAAAACTAATATTTAAGGACTGAGGATGCCCCCGTGGTTAGTAGTTGTAGTTGTAGTAGTAGTAGTAGTAGCACAACTGTTCATCACCAGCTGGGGTGTCCCCTTTAGTCTAGTTGTTAGACCTTAAAGCTAACCTACAAAAACCGAGGGTCGAACATACCAACAGAGGTTTTTTAATGAGATTCTGGGTGTATGAAGGGAATGTACCTAACTTAGTGTAAGAGGTCCATATATGTTAATAAACACAAGGGTTAACACCCGCATGCCTTTGCGGCCGCGGAAACTCTCAGTCCTCAACTGCTTGTCGCGCTTCAGGCCATATGAGGAAAGAGTCTTAGTGAGAAAGAATCTCAGAGTATCTGGTGTAGAAACGGCCACTGAAGTGTAAATAGGTTCTCTGTGCAAGATTTTACCACATCTCATACAACCGAATTGGAAGATGTGGTTTTAGTCTCGCCGCGAGGTTAATTAATATCCTAATAATATTAAAAACAAGAGTGACATAATCGTGGCTAACGTTGAAAGGATATAATCAATGCAAGCGTGTTGGGCGTATTGGGCTGTCTTTATCAGGCAGATTTGATCTAGTTGCCCTCAGTAGATCCGAAACTTTCCATCATTAGCAGTTTATGTAGAATATACGAAGAACTCGCAGCGATAGCCAAGTCGCCTGTTTTTGATAAATCATGTGAAACCGGAGATCGAGAAAAACCTGTAATGCATACGGCCGGAAATATAATCGAATACAAACACTGGAAAAAACTGGAACCGTCACTGCGATATTAAGCCGAGAGTGGAGACATACTCGGCCTAAGTGGGCTTGCATAAGTCGCTAAAGCACTCCATGCACGCCGAAACAGGTTACCGCAGTGACGTTAAGAGGCATGCATCTTCTTGAGGGAGTACCCTAGCGCCTACTTGTAGGTGGAGCTTAGTATCGACCAAAAACGGTCTAGTATGAACGACCGGGAACGTGGCACACCTACTGGCAACATAGTGGTAGGTCCGTAGCACCTGCGTAGAGCACGACATGGTAAGCTGGCTATCGTAGGGGGTAGCTGATTGTGCGGCAGGTCTAGCTCTAGTATACTGCATTTCCTAGAGCTGTAGTAAGTCTCCATTTACATTTTAATATCTATCACCTTGAAACCTCATCTATAAATACGAATATTCTTTTAATAGTATTTACACAAAAGGGAGTCGGTATAGTTGAACATACACGCTAGCGTAAAAGCCTTTTCCTTGCGTTTTGCAATGCTTGCTAAAAAGATTACCAGATGGCTTGGTAAGAATGGGCAATTCAAAAAACTTGTAAAGAACAAACAAGTCCTAAAATATACATTTTTTTTTTTTTTTTTTTGCTAGCCGGAGGTGGGGAGAAATCTTCATAGAGATCCAGGTAGCACGACTGTGGCCGTTTCTACACCGGATACTGTGAGATTCTTACTCACTAAAACTCCCTCCTCAT
>JAAAKD020127321.1:0-26373 GCA_010014825.2 Danaus melanippus | reverse complement strand
AGTTGAAATTTTTCTTATGTTCATTTTACTTCCTTTCGATAGAAGCTACAAAACAATCTTTTATTCATTTTATTTTTAATTGATTTTAGTATCCGCTACAAATAATTTTTCCAATTAATGTTTTTTAAAAAAACAACCACTCCCGGGGAGGAGTGGCGCAATTAAATGATGCTTTTTTATATGGTAATATAATTATATTTGCTATTAGCAATTTTTACAATTATTTGGATCATGAAGATAGTATCAATAATTCGTTGGAAAGTAGATTTCTCCAAAAATAAATTTATTGTTAAGTATTGATTTACTAAAGGGTCTTTACTGCATAACACTAACAGATTGTTTAGGTGTTCCAGTAATTAATCTGTTTTACAACAAAGGAAATAAGGTAAGAAAATGTAGATTGAACGATATTTAGGATCAGTAAAAATCTTTATAACTTTTTAAAAATTTTAATTGTGGTATATTTTTAACTATAGTTAGTAGTTTATACATACGAAAAATCACGTAATAAAGAGGAACCTATTATGAAATTAATCCCATATAATCAATCGTTTCAATCTAATATTGAGAATTACTATTTAAAAGATTTGTCATATACAGCACTGCCAAAAGAAATTCTTGAAGATTTACCAGAAACATTCCTTCCTGTACTTTGTTTTGACAAAGAAAAATTAGTCTGTTTCTTTATTTTAGATAGTGGTAAGGATAAGTTCAAATACACAAACGATACTGATAGTTTATTGCTTAGGTCATTTTCAACCGATTATTTCCAAACGAAAAAAGGATTCGCGACCTCTGCACTAAAAAAGTTGCCAACGTTTACAAAAAGAACTTTTCCGACAGTAAACAGTATCTATTTAGGTGTTAATATAAAAAATGAAGTAGCCATTCATTTATATAAGAAAGTGGGCTTTAAAGATACAAAAAGAACTTTTAACGGCCGAAAATCTGATTCTTCAGAGAAAAATTATGTGTTTTTCGTAGTTATTAGAGGTGCCCATATATAGTTTAGCAAAGATTGATTATAAAAAAACAGAAGAAGGTCATGGAATCGATTAAATATTATGTTTTTAGTTTGCTTATATTTTGGTTTATATAAGATATAATTTGAGGGGCAATGTAAATCTAATATATGAGGTTAACTGATTTTTGTCCATATCGAATAGAAGATGCTAATGAAAAGAGTTTTCGGAGAAAATTATTAAAAATGAAAATTGATATCGATGAATCTTGTAAGGATACTCTCTAGGTGTCAGAAACTTAATAGTTTTTGATACGTTGGTAAACACTCGGTATAATAGGCTTGAGAGTCTTCCATAAACTTATGTCAGAAAGTTAAGGGGAGTTTGCATGATTTTAGAGAATAAATTGTTTAACCAATCAAGCTGCATTAGACAAGGCTGAAGAAAAACTAAGCAAACAAAAAGCGAAGGAATTATACGATTCGGGGAAAATAGATGAAATCGAAGTTGGTACTTTTAAAGGCTTAGCTGAAATTCATGAATTTCTTTTTTCAGAGATTTATGATTTTGCTGGAAAAATTCGAATGGTCAATATCGCAAAAGGGAATTTTCCATTTGCGCCGGTCATGTACTTGGAGCGTTCGTTAAAGCATATTGATCAGCTGCCGCAAACTTCTTTTGAAGAGATTATCAACAAATATGTAGAGATGAATATCGCTCACCCTTTTCGTGAAGGAAATGGTCGGACTACTAGAATTTGGCTGGCTCTCATTTTAAAAAAAGAATTGCAGAAAGTTGTCGATTGGTACCTGATCAACAAAGAAGACTATCTTTCCGCAATGGAGCGCTGTCCAATAAATGACTTAGAAATATGCTATTTAATTTCTAATGCTCTGACTGATAAAATTGACGATCGTGAGTTATATATGAAAGGAATCGATGTTAGCTATTTTTATGAAGGTTTCTCCACATACACGACAGATGATTTGTCAGAGTAGGAGAGATACAAAATATGATTATGCACGTGTCTCAGCCGCATCTCAAAGTACGAAAGAGTAGATTCAGCAACAACTTGTGAACTGTGTTGAGAAGGAGCATTTGTTTCTGGAAAATTTATAGGTATGAGACGGGATCGTCCAACGTTTAATCAGCTGATAGTTGGTCTGAAGCCTGAAGATGAAATCGTTGTTACAAAACTTGTTTGATTGTCCGTAATACACGAGAAGCATTAGAAGTTGTCATTTTTTAACTGGATAATAACCTCACGATTAATGATTATACATACCTCTTAATGACAAATGAAATTTTCTACCTTTGCAGGAGTTTACTTTATTCCTGTTGTTGGACAAAGTGCTTTGTCTGCGTCTGAAGCGATTGGATTAGGTTGAATTGCGACCGATGTAAGGCACTGGGCATATAAAGCAATTACTGATGGGCTAAAGAATCCACAAAATAATGCTTCTACAGCTCATGGTATTCCTAAAGGCTTGCTAGATTACGAATGGTAATGTCAAATTTAGGAATTTTAACCAAAAAGTAAATGGAAACAATAGTTTGCTTGGTAAGATCCTAAAACAGGCTATGCTAAAGAAGATAACGCAATACATGGCGAAAGAAAGCGGAAAAATAAAAGATAAAACTGGAATAGAAAAGCTTCAACTACATTAAGGATTAAACTTTCAATCTAACACATAGACCTTTCGATTAGTACTTTTCTTTATATGTCATTTTTAAACACTGTGATTGTTTTTATACATTTTCGATGCTATGATTAATTAGAACTAAATAAATATAGATATATTTGAAATTAGGTAATTGTTCATACTGGCTGTGAATCTATTTTCGTTTTGGATCATTTAGTCAGTGGGAAGATAAATGGTCAGGTTGCGGAAAGAATAGCAGCATATCCTATAGAATGGTATAAATTAAATGCAGAATATTCCAACATTCCTTAAAACAATGAACAAGAGGATGGTTTTTATATGAATTACAATTTGATTTATTATGGTAGAAAAGTTAGAAGATTTTTGCTGTTTACCATTAAATTTATCGATATTTTTTTGTTATATCTAGTGATTGGAAGACAAACGTATTTAGCAACTAAAATTTTTTTGTTTATTGTAATTATATGGATAATAGGGGCTGCAGTTGTATTAATAAGAAGGAAAATCCTGTATGGAACAATAAATGATAGACCAAAAGAAGATGGGTATTTGCATCCAATTCATGACAGAAGAGAAAATATTATGTTGCTAGTATGTGTTATGTTATTAATCATGCAATTATATATTCTTTCTCTGCCATTACCTACTATATAAAATGCTAGTTTCCTATCTTCTGGCTCTCACCGTAATAATGAATCTAACAAGGGAATATTTTTTCTGAGGATGAAAGGTAGGCTAAAGAATATAAGAGAGAAAAATGAAAAATACTCAAAATTTGTACTTTTTCAATCGTCAATAGTGACAGGGATAACATACCTACAATTACACTACTGGGATTTTATTAAAGACGTCAGATGAAGAGAAGTATACAGTGACTATAAAAAATTTTGTTAAAATAAAATTAGGAAGGTACTAAATGAAAAAAAAGCTTAGAGGATTAAAGCGCAGATGGAAACTAATGCTAAAAAACTTGGATAATATGTCTGAAACAATTGAATCTACTGATGATGAAATTTTTATTAAAGAATCCTTCCAATATTTCAACAGGAAAATCTCTTCCTCATATAAAATTGAGTTATTTGATAAGTTATTGCATGTACTTACTACTAAACAAGAACAAGATGACAAGCGATGTTATCTATTATGGTATCTTCCCAATGATATATTTGAATCCAGTATTTTAATTTTTAACGGATCTATTGCATTAGAAAAATTTATCCAAGAAAGATCCTCTAGTGCTATTGATAGTGGCGAGTATCGGTTGTTTTTAAATGAAGAGAACAATCCAGAAAATTATATAAGTGCTAGAGTGAAGGATGAAGAAATATTATCTGCAATAGTGATAATTGAAGATGAGGAATATATATACAAAGTTCCTGTGATACTAATAGCTAATGAAAAAATTATTTCTATGATAAAAATTGAACTGAGTTGAAAAGATAGTCAGAATGATCCTAATTTCATTGCTCTCCTTATATGATCGCTATCGAATCCCTTTGTTTATTGTAGAAAACGGCATAGGCGCAGCAGATGAAATCGATGAGAAGGGAGAAATCAATGATCAATACCGCATTGATTATTTCAAAGCCCACTTTGAACAAATCAATTTAGCCCTAAAAGAAGGCGTTGACCTGATGGGTTATACCTCATGGGGCTGCATTGATATCGTCAGTGCCTCGACGTCGCAAATGAGTAAACGCTATGGTTTTATCTATGTTGATGCTGATGATGAAGGAAATGGCACCTACGATCGGAAGAAAAAGAAATCCTTTGATTGGTATAAAAAGTGATTGCGTCAAATGGGAGTGATTTGGCGTAGGGGGTTAAGACGAATTTCGCAGGCTAGGAAACCTTTCTTTACCTGTTGGTCTAAGCAATCAGTCTTTATTAATTTGGTTTTGAAATTAAAGATAAAATCGGTTAGTATTTCCACTTGAAATGATTGTAAAAGGAGAGTACAGAGAAGTTTTTCTCGGTATTCTCCTGCTTTTTTTGAGAACAGAAACAACAAGCTTATGCCATGCACCCATTTTCTAAGAGTGAGTAAAAAAGTAAACCAAGCCCACCATTGTTGCATATGCAACAATAATGGGCTATTATAGTGCTAGATAGGGAGGGGATAGTTCGTGGAGGATATAATTCGTGAGATAGGTTCGATCAGTAGAATGTTGGAATCAATTGCTAATATTGAATTTAAAGAGGTTCAACTCAGTAAAGGACAATACATTTACTTAGTTCGTATATTTGAAAATGAAGGAATTATTCCTGAACGATTAGCCGAACTGATCAAAGTTGATCGCACGACTTTGTCCCGGGCGGTAAAAAAATTAGAGGAAAATGGCTTCATTCTAAAAGAGTCAGACAAAGAAAATAAAAAAATCAAACACTTATACACAACCGCCAAAGGGAAACAAGCGGTTCAATTAATCATAAGAGAAAATAACTATTCAAATAAAGTAGCGATTCAACAGTTATCTGCTTTAGAAAGAAAAAATCTTGCGGAAATGCTGGCAAAAATAAAATCTTCGGTAGAAGTTGATTGGGTCAACGTCAAGAATGGGATCAAAAGAGACTATTGAACGAATAACGCAACTGGGGAGATTGGATCTGATTGAATGGACATTCATGCTCCCTAGGAAAAGAAGCACAGGCAGCTGATATTTTGTTAAAAAGGATATAGCTCGGCTGGCTCCTGAAAAAACAGAGAGCCTGAAAAATAAAGGACATGAATTTGTTCAAATAAACTAAATAGGAGTGTAGAGAAAGTGAAGAAAATAATGATCGATCAAGAATTTTGGGCACTATTTCCAGAAGCCCAAATCAACTGCCTTGTTGTAAAACATATAAACAATGTTGCCGATGCTGCACACGAAACATTTTTTACTGACTTGCTAAAAAATAGTAAAGAACAAGCAAAGCGTTACTTAACGACCGACACCTTCAGTGAAAACCAGGTGATCCAAGAATGGCGAAGTGCTTTTCAGCAATTTAAAACGAAAAAAGGGGTACGCTCTTCCATCGAAGCACTGTTGAAACGGGTGAATCAAGACAGAGAATTTTCTCCCATCAATCCCCTAGTAGATATCTATAATAGTATTTCCTTGAAATATGGTGTCCCTTTAGGCGGAGAAGACCTCGATACAATCGTTGGCGACCTTCATTTAGGCGTTGCAAAAGGTGGTGAATCTTTCTTTCCCTTAGGTGCAGATACTGATTCCCCAGCCTTGGAAAAGGAAGTCATTTACTATGATGAGAAAGGTGCAATCTGTCGATGCTTAAATTGGCGGGAAGCCCAACGTACGATGCTAACAGAAGAGACCACCCATGCTGTTTTATTCATTGAATCGATCAATGAAACGCAACGGGCTCGGGCGAATGAAGCAATCAAAGAGTTAAGTCAGTTGGTTCAAGAGTATTTTAAAGTAACAGGTGATGATTATGTGCTAAGGAAAGAAAGTCCTGAAATCATTTTGTAGAGGCGTGCTTCTTATCTCTAGGATCAGGATGTACACGTACTTTTTCTCGATTTTGCATACCATTCTCTCATTTTGATTGATCGGTCATCGTGAAAATCTTGACCCAAATATTCGGATGTGCAATAATTAGGTGGAATTTAAATAATGACATTAGATTTGTTCGCCGGAATAAATCTTATTGAAGTCAGAAAAACTAACCTTAGGCTTTTATGGTTAGTTTGTCTGACTTCTTTTTTGTTTTAGGAGGTATAGGCAGATGTTAAAAGAACAATTGAAAGAAAAAGGAAAGAGCCCTAACCAGTCGGGACTTTCCAGTAAAGAAGCAGAAATGAAGCTAGAAAAATATGGGTTTAATTCCATAGAAAGCAAAGACGAGAAGCATTTTTATGACTATTTGAAAGAGTCGATGAAGGATATTACCATCTTGATTTTAATCGTTGCAACACTCTTATCTAGTTATGTTGCTTTTCAAAATCATCCTGATGATTTTACGGAACCAATAGTCATCTTTTCAATTGTCATTCTTAATCTATATTTGTCGATTCGACAGCAAAAACATGCGGAAAAATCAATGAGTGAATTAAATAAGATGAGTGTTCCCGTAAGTAAAGTATTCAGAGATGGGGCGTTAAAAGAGATTGAAAGTTTGAACATTGTTCCTGGTGATATTGTTCAGTTGGCATTAGGGGACCGTATTCCAGCAGATGCTAAACTTTTAACGAGTAGTAATTTCTTTGTTGATGAATCGTTTCTAACTGGTGAAAGTGAACCAAGTGAAAAAGACCCCACCTATATTTCTTCTAGTGAAGATTCTTTAGGGGACAGAAAAGACTTGGTTTTTTCTGGCTCATTAGTAGTCACAGGAAAAGCAAACGTTCGAGTTGAAAAGACAGGAATGAATACGGAAATTGGTAAAATATCGAGCTTATTAAGCAAGGAAGAAACAACCATAGCACCTCTACAAATAAAAATGCAAAAACTTGGGAAAGTTCTAGGACTAATCGCTATTCTCTCTGGCTTTCTAGCGATTGCTATAGGAATCAGCAAAGGATTGTCTTTAGAGACCAGTATCATGACTGCAATATCAATGGCTGTTGCTGCTATTCCAGAGGTTTTGCCAGTCGTAGTAACAATCTCTCTAGCTGTTGGGATGAGGAATATGGCACTGAAGAAAACCATCGTTAGGACTCCTTCAACAGTAGAAACCGTTGGGGGTGTTTCAATCATCTGCTCAGACAAAACTGGAACGATTACCGAAAATAAGATGACCGTGAAAGAAGTTGCCACGATGAAGGATAAACTGACTTCTTGCTTAGAAATAACAAAAGAGAAGGAAAAAAATCTCTTATTTCTCTTCTATCTTGCTAGTTCGATGGATGAAAATACAGCAGTAACCAGCAATCCAACAGAGTTGGGGATCAGAAAAAAACTGGCATCGCTCTTCACTGAAGAGGAATTAGGTAAAGTCGCTTCAACCTTTGAACAGATTCATGAAGTTCCCTTTGATTCAAAACGAAAAAGGATGACCGTCTTATATAAAGTAAACGACCAATATGTTTCTGTCACAAAAGGGGCTTTTGATCGCTTGAATCTCATTGATGCGAACAACCCTGCCTACTTGAGTAAGCATGATGAGTTGGCCAACCAAGCCTATCGTGTTTTGGGCGTTGCTTATAAAAGATACGATGAAAAACCTACACGTTTTACTGAAGAAATTCTTGAAAGTCAGTTAGAATTTGCAGGATTTGTTGGGATTATCGACCCAGCTCGGCCCGAAAGCTATACGGCTGTTTCTATTGCAAAACAAGCAGGGATTCAAACCGTAATGATCACAGGGGACCACTTACTGACAGCAAAGAAAATCGCAGAGGATGTAGGAATTCTCACCGATGGGAAAAAAGCAATGACCGGAGCGGATTTACATGAAATGAGCGATGAAAAATTAGCACGTGTGATTGATGACTATCGAGTCTTTGCTCGTACTTCCCCAGAAGATAAAATTCGAATCGTAAAAGCATTCCAAAAAAACGATGAGATTGTCGCTATGACTGGCGATGGTGTCAATGATGCACCTGCATTAAAAGCAGCTGATGTAGGGATCGCAATGGGAGGTGGCACAGAAGTAGCAAAGGAAGCTTCTGATATGGTTTTAGTAGACGATAATTTTGCGACGATTGTTCAGGCGGTTGAAGAAGGACGACGGGTATACAGCAATATCAGAAAATCATTATACGCGATGCTTGGTTGCAATATTTCTGCACTGACGATCGTTTTAATTTCCTTGCTCGTTGGGTGGGGAGCACCTGTTACAGCGGTTCAATTGTTAATCATAAAAGTAGTTGCAGATGGAATCCCAGGAATGAGTCTTAGTATTGAACCAGTCGATAAAAAAGCAATGATGGAAGCCCCGATCGCTAAATACACGAGCATTTTTGCGCAAGGATTATTGGTAAAAATTGTAGAAATTTCAATTGTTTTTACAGGCGTCACATTAGGCGCGATTCTAATTGGACGTCTAGAATCGATAGAGGTTTCGCAGACAATGACATTTATTGTATTGGGATTATCAACTATTGTGCATATGTTTAATTGTAGAAGTAAAGAATCTATTCTGAAGCTGCGTTTTTTGAGCAATCCGTTGTTAGTAATGACAACCTTCATAGGTGCATTGATCATTATCTTGTTAGTAACGATTCCATTCACGCAAACCATTTTTGGCTTTGTCTCTCTTCGTGCAGTTGACTGGCTATGGGTAATCGGCTTATCCATTTTTCCTTTAGTGTATATTGAAGTGAAAAAATACTTTGGTTTCTTCTAATAAGAATGATAGATAGAAAATATTCTATTATCAAATTTTCTTGAGAAATGAGGGGGCAAAAACCGGAAATTTTTTGCTCCTCCTTTAATTATTTACAGATGCTTATAATTTCTGGTTTGACATTATTTAGAAGATATCAGAGTGCACAGCAACTATTGTTGTAAGGAAGGATTCGGTAGTATGTTTCAGGCAAATCACCAGAAGTAGCTAAAAAAATCCCCTCTATTCTACTCTCTTTTTCAAGAATTCCTGTTAAATGGTAGGTTTTATGTCAAAATGAAAGATAGAAATCGATGAGGAGTTGTTGAAATGAAGGAAACAATATTAGCAATGAAGCTGAAAGAATATAGAGAAAAAAACAAGCTAACACAAAGTATGCTAGCAGAATTATTAGAAGTAAGTGATAAGACGATCTCCAAATGGGAGCTAGGTGCTACGTACCCTAGCAAAAAAAATATGATCAAAATAGCCGAAGAATTGGATATCTCATTAGAAACATTACTTTTGGAAGAAACTAAGAAAGACAATGATGATTTAAAAGTAAGTATCAAGTATGGGGTAATTAGTTTTTGCTTGCTCTTTTTTGTTACGATGATCGTTACTTCGTTCAATCAAGACTTCAGCACGATTATGAATCTTTCTATTCAAGAAAAATTTGGTGTGCTTTTAAACACTGCTTTAAAATTATTGAGCATCTCGGTGCCGCCAGCGATCATCATTGGCTCCGTGTTTTATTTTTATATCTTCCCTAAAAATAAAAAAGAGAACTAACCATTTCCTCGGTTTCGACAGAAATGGTAGATTAGGATAATTGTTTGGGGCTCTTTATTTACCTTTAGTCGATGCAGAAAAAAAGTTGAATAGATCATTAAGTATTCGTTACGAAGTGCCATTTATAAATCGATAAATTGATTTTTATTCAATAGAACGAAAACCTCTCATCCATTTGAGAGGTTTTTTTAGCGGGACAAAAGAAAAATCAATCACGAATCAGAAACTGAAAATCGGCTGTTCTCATTGCGTAATCTTACGGATGTTGTAATAACTCATTTAGGTATCTTCGTTTGTATCTTCGTTTAGCTTAAAGAAATAAATCAGGTTACGGCAATCCGCACTGTGATTTCTTTATTTTGAAACGCTTTTTATAGAAACGTACAAAATTCTCTATTCTTCAAGAACAATCGCGGCTCCACGGGATGCCACCACAATTAACATAATATCAGAAGCTACAAATTGATTGTAGCAAATATTTTTAAAAACGAGAATCTGATAGGTGTTATAGATATTTTCTTCATCAAAAAAACCCGTTTTCATTCCGTTCCTTAGTTATGAGCAAACCAATATCAATATCGTGTCGGGTAGCCCACAGTCAAGTACCTATGAGAAAAGCAGATAATATACTTGGTTATAAAACACCATTCTCGTACACTGTTATACCAAAATGTTAGTTCTCTAGTAAGAAGCATCCAAAGTCTGTAGTTCTAATATTTTAATTCCATGAAAAAAATAGAAATTCCTATGCACACAAAAAAAGGATAATAGAAAAAGTATGATTATTTTTTTTTGATTAAATAATTATATGGATGAGATGTTTAAGATGAAGAAATAATAGGTATTAAGCCCCCTTTGAATTTTAGGTTACACACTTTTAATATGCACATTATAAATCTTCATATTTAGCAAATAATTTTATGTACTAACCTTAGTGGGGGGATGAATTAAAATGTGTAGTTTAATGCGAAGATACCTTTTGTTAAATTGAAACGAGGAGAAACGAATAAAAAATAAGAATATGCAACTATTTTTAGTCGGGTTATTGTTAGGCTCTATGGTAACGAATCCAATACAAGCTTTGACCGATACCTTTGGAACGGAAATCACTCAGAAACAAGAAGCGGGCAATCTTTCATCAGAATCTTTGAATAACTTTGAAAAAAGCGGAATTCAGGAACAGCTGTCTGATAATAAAGATATAGTTTCTGAAAGTGAAGCAAAGGAAAACCCTTTGGGGGATGAAATGTCAAGCAGTCTAGAAGAAGGTACTGCTATTAATAGCAGGTAATTACGAAGTAACGTATAGTTATGATGAAATTATGGTGACGGCTATCATCACAGTAAAAGAAAAACCTAGCCAAGAAGAATCTGCAGATGATTCAACGCATACTTCACAAGAACAACAGAAAGAGAATCAGAAAAAGGTAGCTTCTGATAGTAGGAAACATGAAGCATTTCCTAAAACAAATGAAAGTAAGTCAGTAGCAGAATTTGCAGCAGGTTTCATAATTGTGTTATTGGTGAGTTCAGTTTTCTTTTGGAAAAAAAGAAAAGCGAATAGATCGTAACGATTAAATAAAGTACTTGGGATCATTTCCTAAGTACTTTATGTGTGTACTACAAATTTTTATCAGAACAAAAGGTATAAATGTACCTTTATAGTCGCAAATTGTTATTTATCGAAAATGATTGATAGAAGAATCTCAGAAATTAGTCTCAATTTTTTAAAGGGGTTATTGAAAAACAGTACCAAAAATACGAGCGGTATATTGGCATGGACTAATTCATTCTGTTATGGATGCATCACTTCGATAGATGATTTTATATGTTTTCTTGAAAAAGGAATTTCTTCCCAACGATGAATGAATAGATCGTATGTTGAGTGTTTGTTCCCGAGAAGAGTGCAAATTTCTATCCTTTATAAACTGAATTTTTCCTTTTGGATGTGCTGTTTTTCCAAATAAACACGTTGAATCAGAAAAAGTAACTCAGCCCATCTTCTGTCATTTTCTATCGAGTTCAAATAAAACACTTTTTTCTTGGAATCGGATCGTACTAATGTATCAGTAACGACGATATCGGCTATCTCGTAATTATGGGTAATATTGATGTGTTCCTTATTAAAGAAGTTCATTAGACTATTTTCTATATAAAAACTGGCGGAATAGTCCTTTACTACTTGTAAGTAGATTGTAACTTCTGACTTTATATTAGCTGTGTGGAGCGTATAGAGCAGACTTGATAAAAATTTGGTGTGATTTTCATCTTTGGTGTAGATAGAAACAGTTTTTTTTATGACATTCATATAGTCATTTTGAACATTTAATCGAAAAGATAAGGGGGGAATAAATAGTTGGGCGAAGCAGTCAATCCTATCCCCTACTAAAAAATAAAAAGCGTTGAATAAAGTTAAATAATAGAGAACAAGATGCCTGTTCTGATCAGAGAGTTTGTCGTTTATTAGAACAGAACTAGCTGCCAAAACGTCTCGAGAGAAAGTGCAATAAGAATGATCTGATTCGAAAAAAGTTTTTCCTAGTTTTATCTTTTCTTCTATAGGGATAATGTCTGAAATAAAAAGATGGGAAAGAAAATTAAAATAGAGAATCTCGTTGTTTTTCGTACTATCATCAAGGGATCCGAAGCTGTTTTTTTGAAAGATTACTGCTGCACCAAAACTTTCAAAAATAATTGTAAACAAAGTTCGAGTCAATAAGGATTCTGGTTGAATCAAACGATGATTACTATGAATTCTTGTTTGCAAAATAGCATACAAAATATAAAGTGATCTATTTTTTGTAAAAGAAAGTTTGTAAGAGTCTTCCAGTATTTCTTCGGTAACTGATGTGCGAATACTGTGAAGGGAGATATCTTGAAATGGCCACTCTAAATCTTGAAAAGAATCTTGCAAGTATAGATAAGAGAACAAGCGAATATTCATTTCATCTCCAACTAAATTATAGTAGCCTTCCCTAACTGTAATGCGGAAATCAAAACCTGAGAAAAACTCATTTAATTTTTGGGTTAGTACGTTCAGATAACTGGGGGAAATAAAGAGCTCATTTAATATATGCTCTTTATTCAGTGAGCTTCTAGTAAGCAACAAAACGGTATAATTAAAAGCTGCATTGTTTTTTAGTAGATGCAATTTCAGAGAGTAGGCAGAAGAGACTGAATGTTCTTTAAATTCAGAGCTGATTTGCACCACACCAGAATTTTTTATGAAGATAAAACTATTGATGCCTTGAAATTCCTCAAAATGCTTATTGATGATTGTTAAGGTATCCCGTACTTTTCGAGGAGTGAGCTGCAAGCTTTCTGCAATTTCTTTTGTGGTTGTTTGTTCCTTGTTTATGATGAAAAATAAAACAGATAATTCTCTTCTTAAGTAGTCAGGTATCACACAATCCGCCTCCTTTCCCCAACACAATTT
Organism: Danaus melanippus; assembly: GCA_010014825.2. NCBI lineage: Eukaryota > Metazoa > Arthropoda > Insecta > Lepidoptera > Nymphalidae > Danaus > Danaus melanippus. Next base: position 13,246 of record JAAAKD020127321.1, on the reverse strand, counting down.
CTGTACATTGTTATACCAGAATTGTAAATAGCGGGTACTTTTGCTGTGTGCTATCATACCACCGTGATTAAAAAAACGCAAAATAATCTAATGTTTTTTTATTACCAATACATTTATTATTTATAAATAAATATTGTGCGAAAATAATTTTTTATTAAAAAATCAAATATGTGGTAAATATAAAAAAGAGAGGCAGCGTTGAAAATGAAAAAAAAATTTGTAATATTTTTTAGTATGTTTATATTGATGATCCCTTCTATGATAAATTCCAGTCAGGTAGTAGCTGATGTTATTAAAACTCAGCTAACACAAAATGAAGAAGGTCTTAATCCAAATGAAACAAGCATTGATGGTAGTCGAGAAGAAACTTGTGAAAGCAATACAATGAGTAAAGAGATCGATGCTAATAATAATTTGAAAAGTGCATCGCAGACCGAGGGGGCTGATTTTGTCAGTGAAACCAATGCAACGATGGAGAGCGTTGAACATACTGAACCAACGGAAAGCAAGACAGTTTCGAGCGTCCAAAAAATAAGTAGTAAGGATGGGGGCGATGACAAGGAAAAGCAAGCAGATAGTTCCGCTGTTGGAGATATAGCTACGGGAACAAATGGAACGAGTGCTTGGGTAATTGATGAAAAAGGGATTTTACATATTTACTCAGGCAAGCTTCCTGAATTTCCAGCGGGAGGTGATAAGCCATCGTGGTTTGACTATGGACAATCAATTAAAAGAGTTGTGTTGGAGGGAGAGGTGATCGCAGGTGCTCACCTTGACTACTTTTTTTCGTACCTTACAAATGTAATTCAAATTGATAATTTGAATTTCTTGAATACGAATGCCACAACAACTATGATAGGTACTTTTCAACATTTACCTGCACTTAAACAAATAGACGTATCCGGTCTTAATACGTCTAATTTGGTTTCAATGGATTCTATGTTTTTTGGTTCAAGTTCACTTACGACTTTAGATATTTCAAGTTGGGATATGTCTAATATTGATACGTGGAAGTATGATACTAGCGCATTTCCTCCCAATTTGAATCATATAACATTAGGTAAAAAAACAGTACTTGGCGGTTATTATTTAAATGCGCCACCGAATGACGGAGTTTACGGTGGCGTTTGGATAAATCTTGAAACTAAAGCTAGGTATGATAGAGAAAAACTAACTAAAACGTATGATGGTGATACGATGGCTGGCGATTATATGTGGGCGAAAGTTCCTAAATTAAATGTAAGGAATATTACCTTATATACAGGTGAAAGCTGGAACCCACAAGATGGTTTTATTTCTGCCTCGGATGATTTGGGAGATGAAATATATTCTCTGAATAATGATGTTAAGATTCTTGGCGATCAAGTAGACTTAAGTCACCCAGACGTTTATGAAGTAGAATATCGGTACTATTATAATAGTGCCAATACTACTAATTCTGTCAGCGGTATCTCTAAAGTGACAGTAAAAGATAATAAAACGACAGTCAATGTTCATGATTCCACGATCTATGCAGGAGATAGCTGGCAAGCTGAGGACAACTTTGATAGTGCATTAGACAAAGAGGGCAATCCGATATATTTCCAAGACCTTGTGATTGATGAGAGTAACGCCGATACGAGTAAAGCAGGCAGCTTTGAAGTCACCTATACGTACGATGGTATAACCAGTACAGCGGTTGTTACAGTTAAAGAAAAAATGACAGCCGTCAATGTCCACGATTCTATGCTTTATGTGGGAGATAGTTGGGAAGCAGAAGATAACTTCGACGGTGCTTTGGACAAAGATGGCAACAATGTTGATTTTTCAGCTCTAACGGTCGATGCCAGTAACGCCGATACGAGTAAAGCAGGGACCTTTGAAGTCAAGTACACGTATGATGGTGTAACCAGTATAGCAACCGTGACAGTCAAAGAAAAACAAACGACAGTCAATGTTCATGATTCCACGATCTATGTGGGGGATAATTGGGAAGCAGAAGATAATTTCGATAGTGCGTTAGACAAAGATGGCAACGATGTTGATTTTTCAGCTTTAACGGTCGATGTTAGTAAAGCCGACACGAGTAGGGTAGGCAGCTTTGAAGTTACCTATACGTATGATGGTGTAACGAGTACAGCTATTGTTACGGTTAAAGAGAAAATGACAGCCGTTAATGTTCATGACTCAACGATCTACGTGGGGGATAACTGGCAAGCAGAAGATAATTTCGATAGTGCGTTAGATAAAGATGGCAACGATGTTGATTTTTCAGCCCTAACGGTCGATGCCAGTAAAGCCGATACGAGTAAAGCAGGTAGCTTTGACGTCACGTATACGTACGACGGTATAACCAGTACAGCGATCATTACGGTCAAAGAAAAAATGACAGCCGTCAACGTCCATGATTCCACGATTTATGTGGGAGATAAATGGACGGCAAAAGAAAATTTTGATAATGCATTAGACAAAGCAGGAAAGAAAGTCGTGTACGAAGACTTGACAGTAGACGCAAGTCAAGTTGATACGAGCAAAGCAGGTAGTTACGAAGTATCGTATAGTTATGATGGAATTACGGTAACGGCTACATTCACAGTAAAAGAAAAACCTAGCCAAGAAAAACCTGCAGATGATTCAACGCATACGACACCAGAACAAGAGAAAGAGAATCAGAAAAAAACAACTTCTGATAGTAAAAAACAGGTAACACTTCCTAAAACAAATGAAAATAAATCAGCAGTTGAATTAGTAGCAAGTGTCATAATTTTACTTCTGGTGGGGGCAGTTTTCTTTTGGAAACAAAGAAAAGCGGATAAAGAGTAATGGCTAAAAAATAAAGTATTCGGGATTTATTTCCGGATGCTTTATTTTATTTAAAAAGGCTTCATCCAAGTTTCTCTTACTTGGATGGTTAAAATAATTATGTTTAATAAGACAATAATAGAGTATACTAAGCTTCTCTTTTTTAGGTAAAAGTTAGAAACCTTTCTCAGAGGCCATGTTGATTGCGCAAAAGCAACTCCCTAACAATAGAATACATATGATGAATCTGTTTAATTACCTGTTCTAAAATAGCTTTTACGTGGTTTTTATACATCTTTTTAAATCATTTAATACATTGTACCGAAACCCATAAGACCATTTGTTTTGATTTCCTTAAAATGAATGCTGAAAAATAATTTAAGTTTCTTTTTTTAATGATTGATATGTATAATAAGATGATAAAGCAATAAAGTGTATGCTGAAAAGAGGTCTCTTATGAAAAAATTTGCACTCGGCGTTTTTTGTTTCAGTCTTTTAATCACGGTCGTTGGCTTTTTTTTACAAACGATTTTGATCCCTATTCAAGATTTTGACACAATCAGTCAAGAAGAACTTAAGAATATCCAACTTGACCTTGCTATTAATTATCCGTTAGGAATTGGTATGCTCTATGTCGGACTTCCTTTGTTAGTATGCTCCAGTGGTTATTTGGCTTATTGTTATTTTAAAAATAAATTACGTATGTGATGAATACTTTTGTAAAGAAAGCAGGACTGAATAGCTATGAACAATCACGAAAAGAATAGAAAACAACGTTTGACTAATAATCTATCGAGTAATTCCTTTAACGTAATGAATACAAAATCAGATCTATCACAAAGCGGATCACCAATACCTTTTCAAAGTGGTGACTTTTCATCAGTTGATCGCAACGTTCATCCTTCAAAAACAGTAACTGAGTTGCTTTGTTTCTATTCAGTAGGGAGTATCATTGCGGCAATTGGGTGTTATTTGTATATTAAACTTCCCTTATTTGCGAATTTACTGGAGAACACGATTTTATCTTTTGCTATTACTTTTGGCATTATCGCCCTAAGCTTTATTATGTCTCATTTTATAACGAAGGTACTTACTGCTCATATAAGAAAAAATTGAAGTAAACAAACAACCAATATTAAACAAATTGTGAGGATAAATAGATGTATTCAAATTACCAGAAGTTGCCGCACTATTTAAAAAAGTGGTATGTATTGTCTTATATTCTACCATTGATTCTTCTTTTATTTATTAATGGCTGGACAGAGTGGTTAACGTTTCCTATAGCAGTAGGAATCCTATTTATTCTTTATGGAATAAGTTGTTTTTTTGCTACCAAGGCGTCTTATGGTAAAAAAAAATGGTTTGTTTTAGATGGTATCACTTTTGGGATTGCGTTGATCGGTCTTTTTATCATTTTCAATTAATAGATAGAAAAGATGGGTTTTTTATGCAGGAACAATTGGGGGAATCTCTTGCTTACATGTTGTCTATCCTTGTGCTGTGTTGGAAGCTGTTATGCTCATTTAAAGATTACTATTTCTTGACGATAGCCATAAGCGTAAAATAAATCTATGGTACCGTAGAAATGTGCGTAGAACTTCTAAAGTTTGATTGGCTGAAGCTAATTTGAGAGGCCAGATAAGCGTCTTAGGCATGTTGTTTTGTACAGTTCTTATCTACGGATGTCTGTCCTTCGTCATTTTTTAGGTCATCATTTAGGTTCCACTGCTAAATATGAAAAGCAACTCCTTGTTCAAAGATGACCCACTGGCCCTATTTCCAAGAACATTGTCATACTGACAAAGAAAAGTGACGACATACCATTCAGTAAGAACTAATACAAGTCCGCTTCCTTTTGCAATGTGAGCAGACTTGTATTGGTTTTCTTCAATAAAAACCTATTAGTTTTCAGTATCTAGCATCCGCTCCATAAACCATTCCACTTGTTGGGGGGCATCGTGGTCAAAGAATGCGGACTCTTTTTTATCTAAAGCGGCTATTTTTTCAATGTCTTCTTGGGAAAGCTCAAAGTCAAAAATAGCAGTGTTTTCAGCCATCCGTTCTGGACGAACTGTTTTTGCTAAAGCGACGATGCCTCGTTGCATCAACCAGCGAAGAACAACTTGGCCAACCGTTTTGCCATATTGCTTGCCAATTTCTGCTAATGTCGGATTGGTAAATAGGTCATGGCGTCCTTCTGCAAAAGGTGCCCAAGCTTCAACTTGGACGTCATATTTATCATGCCATTCCTGATCTTCCACTCGTTGATTCCAAGGGTTCACTTCGATTTGATTGATTTGAGGTTTCACCTCATTCAAGCCGACAAACTCGATCATCTTAGCTGATTTGAAATTTGAAACGCCAATTGCACGTAATTTCCCTGTTTTTTGAGCAGCAACCATAGAGCGCCAAGCACCATAAATATCTCCATATGGTTGGTGAATAAGGTAAAGATCGAGGTAAGTTAATCCCATTGTTTCAAGCGAAAGTTCAATCGTTTCTTTAGCTTTTTCTTCGGAAGCTTGGAGAATAAATAATTTAGAGGTGACAAAAAGTTCTTCTCGAGTGACTAGACCTTCAGTCATGGCGCGCTTGATTCCCTCGCCTGTTTCTTTTTCATTTCCATAAATAGAAGCAGTGTCGATCAGTCGATACCCAGCTTTGATTGCTTGGTAAACAGCTTCTGCTGTTTCTTCCAAAGGGATTTGATAAACGCCAAATCCTAGTTGTGGCATGGTGACACCATTATTGAGTGTGATTGTTTGCATAGTGTTTCCTCCTCTAATTTTCATTACATGTTCTATCCTAAACCTTGGAGTTAAGTCCATAGCAAGTAAAAGGTGTTACTTTTTTCGTTCCCATAATTTTTCCACTTTATCAGGGGTCATATTTCCTGCTTTGAATTTTGCGATATGCTCATCATACGTTTCTATCTTATAAATAAGTAGGTTTCTTACTTCCTGCATTTCGACTAACTTTTTCTCCAATTCTTCAAGTTGATCGGCTAAAATCTGTTTCTGAGCTGTTTCGACATTTTGACTTTCACGTACTTGTGCCAATTGAGCAAATTCAATTAGCGATTCGATGGACAATCCTGCATTTCGTAAATGTTTTGCTAAATAGATCCAGTTTAGATCATTTGTTGTGTACACCCGATAGCCACTCTCATTGCGTTGGACAGGTGGAATCACACCGACTCGTTCATAATAGCGCAATGTGTCTACGCTCAAATCAAACATTTCCGCTGCTTTTTTTATATTCATCGTTAATTCTCCTTATCTTTTCTATAAGTAATCATAAACCCTGAAGTGGACTCTAGGGCAAGTGGTTTAAAATCGTTTGTTTAAAAGAATATATTTTGTTCGTTATGGCGACTATGCGGGAAGAAAAAGCTACAATCATTTTTATTTCAACAGAATGATTTGAGAAATCATTCTGTTGAAAGCTCCTTTTTTAGTGTGTTTCAAAGCATATCATGCCCTTTTAGAATTCAGAAATACATAGATGATTGTTTTGTTATCTATTTGGGCGCGACATTTTTTGTCCATAGATTTTAAATAAATCCGTCTCATGTTATGATGATGATGAAAATTTTTAACTTGGATCAAGGAAACAATCGGTTCTTGTTATGCAAAAAGAAAATAAGCTGATGAGAGTGTGACTATTCATGAATATAAAAGAAGTAAGTAGTATGAATCAAAAGTTAGAGCAACAATTAATTGAAGTTTGGGAGAGTGCTGTTAAGGCGACGCACACCTTTTTGTCAGAGGCAGAAATCCAGGTCATTAAGCAATATATTCCAGAGGCATTGCATCATGTGCCACATTTGATTGTCGTAGAAAGTGAGCATGGAGAGCCAGCTGGCTTCATGGGGATCTCGGATCGAAATCTTGAAATGCTTTTTATAGCAAATGAACAAAGAGGTAAGGGACTAGGAAAAAAACTCTTAGCTTACGGGATGGAAAACTATGCTGTAAATGAACTGGGAGTAAATGAACAGAATCCACAGGCAAAAGGATTTTATGAGCATATGGGATTTGAGGTATACAAAAGAAGCGAGTTAGACGAACAAGGAAACCCTTATCCGATTCTGTATATGAAGAAAGTTGATAACAAATAGCTGTTAAAAAAATTATTTTCGTTTGCGGGAAATATGTAAGAAGGGGTCGAGACATAAATAGCTAGTCACGACCCCTTCTTTGATTGCTATTATCCTTATTAATAAGTAAAGTAAGGATCAAATGATTTTCTCTTAACTAGCTTTCTCTTCTTTTTTTATCTCTTCTTTTTTCTGATTTGAAAATGGTGTATCAGACTCTTCAGGTAAGATGATTGGTGGATGGATGGGAATGCTGATTACTTCCACACATGGTGATGATTTGTTCTTTTGAAGCTTCAGAGATTACTTTCATTGTATACCTCTCCTTTCTTTTATATTTCCAGATGACATAAGGTAGGCCTATATCATCTAAATTCATGATTTATTTAACTGAATTAGCTCATCAAATGAACCTAGAAATTCCTGATTTGTTGAGTGAGTAACGACAATGATTATTTTATCTGTAAGTGAGCAGATTAAGTCACTGATAATCATCTCGTTTATACTGTCTAGACCAGATGTTGGTTCGTCAAAAAGAATAACATCGGAATCTTTAAAGATTGCCCGAGCAATCTCAAGCCGTCTAAGCTCGCCGCCAGAAAGAAAGTTTATCCATGTATTATCTTGCGTATCGGTTAAATCATTGTTATCAAAGCGATCATCTAATCCACTTCGTTTTAAAACATCAACGATTTTTTCAAGTTCGTATTCACTAAAAATAGAAACGTTGTAAGCAATACTCGTCTGGAAGATAGCAGTTTTTTGTTGGACAAGTGCGACTTTCTCATAAAGGGAGTCTCTAGATAGCTGATTCATCTCTTGCTGGTCAACCAATACTTGATGATCGTCGATAGGGTAAATTCCCGCTAAAATATTCAATAGTGTCGACTTCCCACTACCGCTTGCGCCAGTGATAGCATATTTTTTTCCACGCTCAAATGTTTGAGTAAAACCATTAAAAATCAAACGATTTCCATGATGGAAATGCAGATTTTCAATCGATAAAGTAGTTATTGGTTCTGCAAGTTCAAGTGAGCGATTGGGCTCATCATCATCGGTACCATCAATGAAAGCTATAAGATCGTCCGCGACCTTCTTGCTCGCTAAAATATCTGTAACTGAAGTACTGAAATACTCTAACGGACCGGCAATCGTACTCATTAGTGTAGTCATCGCAATAAGATCGGGAATGGTGATTATTTTGGCAGCAACAAAGAAGCCCCCAACGATCCATGTCCCAGAATAGGCAAGATCCCCAAGTCCAAAAGAAATTGCATAAGTCAGTCCTTGTAAGGTTTCAAAAGTGATACTTTCCTTTCTTAATCGTTCACTACTGTTAGTAAAAATTTTCGTATATGTTGGAAAACCTTTGCCGACACGTAAGGTCATATATCCTGAGAGAAGTTGGTCAAATAAACTAAGTGTACGGTCTTGCTCCAGAACAACGGACTTGCGACGATCACTAAGGATTCGCTTAGCGAAATAAGGGGCTAGCAAAGGACTAAAAGCTAAGAGCAGCATAATCATTGAAAAAGAAGTGTTTAATTTTAGTGTGAATAAAAGAGAGAATAGAAAGGTAAAAATGCTTAAAATCAGTCCAAATCCGGGCTTTAAAAATTCTAATTCAACGACTTTCATTTCATTTGCCAACTTTGAGAGATACTCGTTTTTCTCATTTTTAAGAAATAGTACCGGATTCATTCGAACGATTTTCTGCGAGAGACTCTCTCTCAGTTGATTCATTATTGATTGAACTAAGACGGATTTACTTCTTCTTGGAATAAAATCGCTCATCGTGTTCAATAAGATGTAAAAGAAGGCGAATATACCAATAAATAAAAGTCTTTTTACATCTCCTGACATAGCAACCTCGGTGATTTGTCTATACACCAAAGCAACCCCAACTTGAATGAGCGCTGCAATTGCGCATAAAATCACATGCAAAAAGAAAAGTGGTTGGTTTCTTTTTAATATTTTTTTCATTCTCTCCCTCCTATGTAAAAACTATATCACAAATTAAAAAAATGTATAATTAATAATTTGTGGATGGTGCGGCTACTAAAAATGAGAGAAAGATACAATTTTAAAGGTATTTAAGCTCTTTTTTGCAATGTATTGACGCATGTAATAGTCACTATTGAACCTTATAAAACAAAAAGCAAAATTTAGATTTTGAGGGAAACGAATGAAGGAGCATGAGAATATTTAGTTGAAATGGATTTTTATAGGTAATTTGATAGATCATTAATAGAGTTCAATGATATTCAAAGAGAGACTTAGCTGCTGTACTAAAAATTATAAGGAGTCATACAAGGTGTAAACCCAAAGCAGCCCCCCGAAAAACAGTTTCGGAGGCTGCTTTGGGTTTGGGGGCTTAGCTAGCTAAGTAATAATCGATCACTAAAAAAATGATCAAAACAGAATAGGCAATTTTTTTGTTTTCGATCAAAAAAATTGTTCATTTTATCAAGCAGAGGATGGCACAAGCAAGTGGAAAGTAGGTAGTGGCTATTTTTTGTGTTCAGGATGGGGAAGTAGATTTGTCTAGGATACACGTGAGGATAAACGTTTGAGGATCATTTGTTTTTGACTTACCTATGTGCCATCACTGCGGAAACCCTGTGGATGAAGGCGTCGTGTACGACACCAGATACTCGGATGAGAGCTAAAGACGTTTGATTGCCTGTGCCTGACATGCTTTTTCTAACCGCAAAGTCGTAGGGGCTAAAGAGCTACAGCGCTGAGAAAGATGGCTGCCCCATGCGGTTTTTGGTGTTTTTTGAACCCTACAAGCTGCTATTGCTGCTCGCCTATTCGTCGCAAGCTTGGAAGGTATTCTCAGAAAATGCCCGTCAGCTGTAAGCAGGCTGCCTTTTGCATTAGGAAGCATCAGCGTTCCAACAAATCTTTGTGATCCAGTAGGCGCCCACTCATTTTGGGCAACTTCTATCCGAGAAATCGTTGCGTTAGAAGTATGTCTGTCCGTCCTTTCCAGATAAAAGTCAGCTGAAAGAGGGCTGATACCTAACAAAACGGCGGTTAGGACGACCACAAGCGCTCTCAAAAAAACTCAGTCCTTTCTTTTCAATGGTCATTGTTCTTATCTGCACTTCATGATAGCACCGAAACGCGAATTATTTTTCGCGTTTTTTTGTTTTTAAAATAAAAAATTAGGTATTCGCTTTTTTGGGTTAAATGGTATACCTGAGATGGAATAAAAATAATAAAAGAAAGGACAGGATTTACAATGAAGAAAACATCATTAGTTGCAGGTTTCGTTTTAGGTGTAGGCGTTTTGTTTACTCTAGGTGCATGCTCAACAGTGGAAGAATCAGGGGAAGTGGTCTCTGGGTCTGGAACGGAAACGTTGATCAGCGATTCGTCAGATGAAGTAGTTGTGGGAAGTGAAAAATTGAGTGATGACGGGTATTTTGAAGAAATCGTAACTAAGGGAATCGATCCGAAAATCAAAGACGTCGTTTGGTATGAAACGAATTATGAAAATGCTGGTTGGGACCACATTCGCTTTTTAGTGAATCATGTAAAAATCGTGAATGTAGAAGAATTCAAAGACAAAGACAAAGAATACAAAACATTGCTCTCACTGAAATATCAATTGTTTAATGAAGATTCGAAAGACAAAAAAATCAAACCTGACAAAGCCTATTTGATGTTGAATGATGGCAAAAAAGTGGAAGCGGAAGTGTTTGTGGACTACTTAGATGATGAAATTTTGACCCATGACAAACACAAAGATGGCTTTATTCATTTTAAAGTGGCGCAAGAACAAAGTTTGCCAGCGATCAAAGCGGTCGAAATCGAATTTAAAGCAGATGGAGATTTGACACATACGTACCATATTGATCTATCTTCCGCTGCTGAAAAATAGTATCTAACGATAGGAGGTAAAAAAATGGATACTAGCAAGAAAAAACTATCATTGTTGAGTTTTTTTGCAATAACTGCTTCAATGGTGATGACGGTATATGAGTATCCAACCTTTGCGACATCGAAGATGAATTTAGTTTTTTATTTACTCGTCGGCGGTTTCCTCTGGTTTATCCCTGTAGCCCTTTGCTCTGCGGAGATGGCTACTGTAAAGGGATGGGAAAAAGGGGGACTCTATACCTGGGTCTCAAAAACATTAGGGAGAAAATGGGGCTTTGCTGCCATTTTCTTCCAATGGTTCCAAATCACGGTAGGCTTTATTACGATGATTTACTTTATTGTCGGGGCGCTTTCCTATGCCCTAAATTGGCCGGCTCTTAATACGAATGTTTGGCTGAAGCTGATTGCCACTTTAGTGATCTTTTGGCTGATTACGATCTCGCAATTTGGCGGAACAAAAAATACTGCGAAGATTGCCAAAGTAGGGTTCTTTGTGGGGATCGTCGCAACAGGGATCATTCTTTTTATCTTAGGAATTGTCTACATTGCTCAAGGGAACCCCGTCAAAGTTTCTTTTGGATCAGGCGCTTGGATTCCTGATTTCACGAAAATCAATACGCTGGTCGTTTTTGTTTCCTTTATTTTAGCCTATGCAGGGGTTGAATCTTCTGCCAGTCACGTAAAAGATATGGACAATCCTGGAAAGAATTACCCGAAAGCTATTTTGATTTTAGTTGTAGCAACGATTCTTTTGGATACGTTAGGTGGGGCAACGGTGGCTGCCACGATTCCCCAAAATCAATTGTCTCTTGATACTGGCGTGATTCAAGCCTATTCTTATTTGATCCATCATTTTGGCGGCGGAGAATGGCTGGTTCGTTTGATTGCCGTGGTCATCTGTTTAGGTGTCATTGCAGAAATTGCTGCTTGGGTGGTCGGCCCATCGACGGCGATGCTTGAAGCAGCTGAAAATGGCTTGCTACCAAAACAAATGGCCAAAGTCAATCAACACAATGTCCCAATCAATATCGTATTGGTACAAGGCATTATTGTTTCCATTTGGGCGGTTGTCTTGACATTAGGCGGTGGAGGCGCCAATCTATCCTTCTTCGTTGCGATGGCGTTGACGGTCTGCATCTATCTGGTGGCTTATGTCCTCTTGTTTCTTTCCTATATTAAATTAGTCAAAGAAAAAGACGACTTAACAAGAACGTATCATATTCCTGGTGGGAAAAATGTGAAAATTGGTGTTGCGATGGTTGGTTTGCTTGTTTCTATTTTTTCTTTCTTTATTTCCTTCTTTCCACCGAGCGATATCGGCTCCGGAAAGGGCGGAACCTATTTAGCCATCTTGATCATCAGTTGGCTGATTATTGTCGTGATACCGTTTGTCATCTATAAATATGTAGGTGAAAAAGCAAGCGATAAAAAATAAAAAGCACAACCTATGAGGAGGAGAGCTGCATGTTATTTAGTAAAAAAAATCGAAAAGAAGCCCAATATTTGGAGCCTATCTATGGGAATGAGGCAATGGATCAGGCGATCCCTATGTACAAATTACCAAAAGAGTCCTTGGTACCGCGGGATGCCTATGAATTAGTCAAGGATCAATTGATCGATGAAGGGGTCTCAAGACAAAATTTGGCGACGTTCTGTCAAACATACATGGAACCAGAAGCAGTCAAAATCATGAGTGAAACCCTTGATAAAAACGCCATCGATAAAACCGAGTACCCACGGACAGCAGAAATTGAAAACCGCTGTGTCAATATGATCGCTGATTTATGGCATGCCCCAGAAGCGTCCGATTTTATCGGTACATCAACGGTAGGCTCAAGTGAAGCGTGTATGCTAGGTGGATTGGCCTTAAAATTTGCTTGGCGCAATCGGGCAAAAAAACTTGGCTTAGATATCAATAAACAAAAACCAAACTTAGTAATTTCTTCTGCCTATCAAGTCGTTTGGGAAAAATTCTGTGTCTACTGGGACATTGAAATGCGAACGATCCCTATCGATGAAGAACATGGCAGCATCAATGTCGAAAAGGTCACGGACTATTTAGATGAATATACGATCGGAGTCGTCGGTATTTTAGGGATCACTTACACTGGACGATACGATGATATCAAAGCACTAGATAAGAAATTAGAGGAATACAACAAACACACCGACTACAAAGTCTACATCCACGTGGATGCGGCTAGTGGTGGATTGTACACACCATTTATGGAACCAGAACTTGAATGGGATTTCCGTTTGAAAAACGTTCGTTCCATCAGTACGTCTGGACATAAATATGGGTTAGTCTATCCTGGTATCGGTTGGGTGCTTTGGAAAGAAAAAGATTTCTTACCAGAAGAGTTGGTCTTTAAAGTAAGTTATCTTGGCGGTGAAATGCCAACGATGGCCATCAACTTTTCAAGAAGTGCCAGCCAAATCATCGGACAATATTCCACCTTTATCCGTAATGGGTTTGAA